>CM061749.1:294483633-294639928 GCA_030979885.1 Lolium multiflorum | reverse complement strand
GTTGTTGAGAGGATATCTTGACCCTCTACCTTCCTGAGTTTTCGATAAACCTTGGGCGATTCACTTTAATACACAAACCTCTGTTTGAGGCCTAACACGTCTACAGGAACAGAAGCGTGCGTGGTCATAAATTCTATTAGGGACTCCGAGCATGGGAAAAAGCACATATTTAATTTATCATTTTCTTGAGTTTGCTCCTTTTGAGGTTGAACAATTTTTCGTTTCCCCCCTTATGCTGGTCATGTTGAATATATTGGTTTGTTATTTGTTTGTGAGACTATGGATTCTCGGCATTCTATATGGTTGAGATCGCGGTTGGAGACTATGGGATATGGGTGTACTCATATAATTTATATGTTGAGACTATGCATTATTATATGGTGTGTGACTTATGGTATAATTCAGTGGATTGTTTTGTAGCATGTCGCTAGATGTGACAGAAAGAAATAGTCGATATATAAGTCACATTTAGTAAGATATTATAGAATTCAACAGATATTTTGTCGCATATCGCTAGACGTGACAGAAAGAAACTGTTGATATATAAGTCACATTTAGTTAGATATTACACAACTCGGCAAACATTTTGTAACTTGTCCCTAGATGTGACAGAAAGAAATAGTTGATATATAAGTCATATTTAGCTATGATTTAAAGAATTCGGTGACTATTTTGTAACATGTCGCTAGATGTGACATACAATTCAACATAAAAAAGATTAAAAGTCACATTTGCCAGAGACTTGGTGCGACAAAAAAAACCCAATTATGGAGTCACATATAATTTTACATCCTATTATCCATGAACAAATTTCTAGTCTATATTTACAGAACAAAATTATGGAGTAGTTAGAGCAGGAACAGAGAAGAAATCTTCCAAGATGCAAAAGAGTAAATATATGGATTAAGTTCCTCACAGCCAGTGAAAGATTTATCTAGAACGCTGAAAGATTGAAGTCACAGAGAGCAACATAAACAAAACTACAACGGAAACATAACAACCACAGTCTTTATCTTACATCCATCCATGGAAGTGGGCACGAATATCTTACCTTAACAGTGTTGAGGAGATTTTTAGCTTCCTTGCTGGTGTTGAAGTGGTCACGAACCGGCTGAACAAGCAAAATGGTATTAGGGCCAAGAAAATTTATTTATGAATAAATATGAGACATTCAGATATGTATAAGATGTGAACTTGATTGAAACAACCCATAGGTGTTCACACGACAGTTAATTCAAAATTTCATTCATACGACACAAGATTAAAAACTCAAAAATAAAAATGGTCAATCTATACAATTTTCTAGGAATGACCCAAATCATGAAAAATGTTGTGTTAAAAAAAGAACAGACATAAAATTTCTTAAGTATCACAGAATCCTAACACGATCGACAAAAACAACACCTTCAATATTTCGTTAATCGCTTTAGCCAAAGCAGGTTTAACATCGGCAGGATGCAAAGCACCACTCGCATAATCAGTAATGAGGTCATCCATGCTTAAAAATGTCCTGTTTAAAAGCAATCATTGTTAGATTCCACAAGCAAAAAGTCTTTCATATCGGAGACTGAAAACTCAGTAGTAAACAATTTCAACAGAAAAATAAACTAAATAATTGACAATAAAAAACATTTGGTAGTCATAAGAATATTACTTGTTCTGCCCGCCCAACATTGTCGAGGGTAATCCGTGCCTTGAGTACATCAAGTACATCGTTTTCCCTTGGTTTGAAAGATTCGAGGTGGTTCGGAAGGAAAAAAATGGCTGTAGCAAGTAATATTCTTATGACTACCAAATGTTTTTTATTGTCAATTATTTAGTTTATTTTTCTGTTGAAATTGTTTACTACTGAGTTTTCAGTCTCCGATATGAAAGACTTTTTGCTTGTGGAATCTAACAATGATTGCTTTTAAACAGGACATTTTTAAGCATGGATGACCTCATTACTGATTATGCGAGTGGTGCTTTGCATCCTGCCGATGTTAAACCTGCTTTGGCTAAAGCGATTAACGAAATATTGAAGGTGTTGTTTTTCTTATTTTTTAATAACGTGGTGATGTCTTTGACGAGCCCTAATTTTAGCTTGTTGTTTTTGTTCATTCCACTACTGTGTCTTTCATTATTCATTTTTTTGTCGATCGTGTTAGGATTCTGTGATACTTAAGAAATTTTATGTCTGTTCTTTTTTTAACACAACATTTTTCATGATTTGGGTCATTCCTAGAAAATTGTATAGATTGACCATTTTTATTTTTGAGTTTTTAATCTTGTGTCGTATGAATGAAATTTTGAATTAACTGTCGTGTGAACACCTATGGGTTGTTTCAATCAAGTTCACATCTTATACATATCTGAATGTCTCATATTTATTCATAAATAAATTTTCTTGGCCCTAATACCATTTTGCTTGTTCAGCCGGTTCGTGACCACTTCAACACCAGCAAGGAAGCTAAAAATCTCCTCAACACTGTTAAGGTAAGATATTCGTGCCCACTTCCATGGATGGATGTAAGATAAAGACTGTGGTTGTTATGTTTCCGTTGTAGTTTTGTTTATGTTGCTCTCTGTGACTTCAATCTTTCAGCGTTCTAGATAAATCTTTCACTGGCTGTGAGGAACTTAATCCATATATTTACTCTTTTGCAGATGTACAGAGTAAGCAATTGAGGAGAAATATCTTCCTGATCACTGTATGGACAAAACAACCCTGGAAGCATTCTTTCTTGGAAGATTTCTTCTCTGTTCCTGCTCTAACTACTCCATAATTTTGTTCTGTAAATATAGACTAGAAATTTGTTCATGGATAATAGGATGTAAAATTATATGTGACTCCATAATTGGGTTTTTTTTGTCGCACCAAGTTATATTTTAACTCATGCCCACACATTTGTTTGTGTCAAATCTGGCAAATGTGACTTTTAATCTTTTTTATGTTGAATTGTATGTCACATCTAGCGACATGTTACAAAATAGTCACCGAATTCTTTAAATCATAGCTAAATATGACTTATATATCAACTATTTCTTTCTGTCACATCTAGGGACAAGTTACAAAATGTTTGCCGAGTTGTGTAATATCTAACTAAATGTGACTTATATATCAACAGTTTCTTTCTGTCACGTCTAGCGATATGCGACAAAATATCTGTTGAATTCTATAATATCTTACTAAATGTGACTTATATATCGACTATTTCTTTCTGTCACATCTAGCGACATGCTACAAAACAATCCACTGAATTATGTAACACCTAGCTAAATGTGAGACACACACCATATAATAATACATAGTCTCAACATATAGAATATATAGTACCGAAATCCATAGTCTCAACCATATAGAATACCGCAGTCTCAACCATATAGAATACCGAAATCCATAGTCTCACAAACCAAATAACAAACCCAACATATTTCAACATGACCAACATAAGGAAACATAAATGTTCAACGAAATAAAAGGAGCACAAGCTCTCAAAGAATGATAAATGCATATGCTTGTGCCTCCCATGCAACCTGTGAGAGTCCCTAATAGAACTACATGTCTACGCACTTTCTATTCCCGTAGATGTTGTTAAGCCTCCAAGAGCAGTAGGTTTGTAGAATTGTACAGCTAAGTTTCTATGTGAATCACCCACATTTATCGAACTCGTGGAGGTAGAGGTCAAAGATATCCTCAAGCAACCCCCGCAATTAAGATACAAGAAGTCTCTTGTGTCCCAACACACCCAATAGTCATATGTATAGGTGCACTAGTTCGCGAAGAGATAGTGAAATACAAGTAATATGGATGATTATAAGTAGTAATTAAATCTGAAAATAAAAATGGCAGCAAGCGAACATGTAGTAAAACTTGTGGAAACGCTGTTTCAATGCTTAGAAACAAGGCCTAGGGATCATACTTTCACTAGTGGACACCCTCAACAACGATCACATAATTGAATAAATAAATGCTACTCTTTAACACACTCTTTGGTTGGATGACAAACACCATTCATTGTGTAGGGCTACAAAGCACACCTCAAGCCTAGAGTAAAACAAGCTCCACAATCCCCATAAAGGAATCACACGACGCAAGACATCACAATGATCATTAATCGTGGAGAGTAACTCCTAGGTTCATATTAAAGTAACCTCTAGAGTGCATAATAGACAAGAAAGTAACATCTACATATTCAACTAGATCACAAAGCTCATGATCACATAAAGATCACACCATGGGAGAGAGAGAGATGAACCACATACCTACAGCGGAGTCTCACTCCTGGGAGAACTACTCCTTCCTCATCATGGAGACAGAGGAACGGCGATGAAGATGGTGGTGGTGCCTGATGGAGGATCACCTGGGCACTTCCCCGTCCTTGCTGCGTGCCGGAACAGACTTCGTCCCCCCGAACTTGATTCGCGACATGCGCTACGTAACTTTCGTGAGGAAGACCGATGCCCCTAGGGTTTTTACTTCTGGGAGAATATATTATGAAGGGCTGCCCGGAGGGGCCCCAGGGAGCCCTCCCCACCTGGTGGCGTCGGCCAGGGGTGGGCCGCGCCCCCTATGGTGTGGGGCCCTTGGCCCCCCTCCGGCCTTCTCTGCTCTCCGGGTCCGCCGCAAAATATTGACTTCCCTTCTTCATGGGGTCCATCTTATTACTTTGCAGAATTTCTCTCAACCAAACAAAATGTGAATTGGCGTTTTCGCATCTTGTTAATAGGTTAGTCCCGGAAAATGGATAAAAATGATATAAAGTATGAGCAAAACATGTAGGTTCCTAAACTAGCATGGAACATAAGAAATTATAGATACGTTTGGAGACAGACTGGCATCCTCAGCTTAGTTCCTACCGGGCCTCGAGTAGGTAAACTGATAAAAAAGAATACTTCGAAGTGACATGCTACCAACATAATCTTGATCAATACTTATTGTAAAGCATATGATGAATGAAGTGACTCAAAGCAATGGTCTATAGTTTGGTAACAAAAATATAATGACTGAACAACTGAATCATATAGCAAAACTTTTCATGAATAGTACTTTCAAGACAAGCATCAAAAAGTCTTGCATAAGAGTTAACTCATAAGGCAATAGATTCTTAATAGAAGGTTTTGAAGCAACACAATGGAAGATTTAACTTTCAATTGCTTTCAACTTTCAACATGTATATCTCATGGATAATTGTCAACACAAAGTAATATTATGAAGTGTAATAAGCAAGCATGTAAGAATCAATGCGGCACAGCTGACACAAGTGTTTGCCTAAGATAGAAAGAAGTAGGTAAACCGACTCAACATAAAAGTAAAGAAAGGCCCTACGGAAGCCAGGATTACTTATGTGCTAGAACTTTATTTTGAAAACATGGAAACAATTGTGTCAACTGAGGAGTAATAATTCATATGTGTTATGTATGAAACTATATGTTGCAAGCCTCATGCATTGAATACTAATAGTACCCCCTTGTCCTAATTAGCTAGGACTTCCATGGATTATCATCGCATTACATATGTTTCCAACCAAATGCTCAAAGTGTATGAAATTCTCATGCCACTCTGGTGGTTGCATGTCCAATGAGATAATAGTGTTTGACTTTCGATTTTGATAGATCTCAACTTGAGGGACATCTATACCGGGACAACATAGAAAACAAGTAATGGACTCCTCTTTTTATGCTTTAAGCATTCAACAACAGAGAAGACTTACAAGAGATTTGAGGATTAATGTCCAAGCTGAAACTTCCACCATGATACATGGCTTTGATTGGCGGCCCAATGTTCTTCTCTAACAATATGCATACTCAAACCATTTAACTCATAGAAAATCTCCCTTACTTCAGAAGACGAATATGCATAGCAACTCACATGATATTCAACAAAGGTGTACAAAGTTGATGGCGCCCCCAGAAACATGGTTACCGCTCAACAAGCAACTTATAAGAACTAAGATACAAGTGACATATTCCTTACCACAATAGTTTTTTAGGCTACTTTCCCATGAGCTATGTATTGCAAAAATAAGGAATGAATTTTTGAAAGGTTTTAAAGGTAGCACACAAGCAATTTACTTGGAAGGCAGAAAAATACCACATAATAGGTAGTTATGGTGGACACAAATGGCATAGGTTTTGGCTCAAGGTTTTGGATGCACGAGAAGCATTCCCTCTCAAGACAAGGCTTTGGCTAGTACAGTTTTGAAGTAAACAACAAGTATAAACCGGTACAACGAAACTTACATAAGAACATATTGCAGCATTATAAGATCTCCACATCTAGTTTTCCTGTTATTCAAATACTACTGGTAGAAATATCTAGACTTTAGAGAGACCAATCATGCAAACCAAATTTCAAACAAGCTCTACAGTAATTCTCCATTAATAGATTTAAACTACATGATGCAAGAGCTTAAACACATCTACTTGAGAGCTCAAAACAATTGACAATTATCAAAATTATTCAAGACAATATACCAACTACCACATGAAGCATTTTACATTTTCTGTCTCCAACCAAATAACAATCAATGGTGAGGCTTTCAACTTTTGCCATGAATATTAAAGTAAAACGAAGAATACAAGTGTTCAAATGAAAAGCGGAGCGTGTCTCTCTCCCACACAAGCATGTTTTAGGATCCGACTTTATTCAGAGAATGAAAAATAATAAAACTAAAATAAAAGCAATACAGACGCCCTCCAAGTAAAGCACATAAGATGTGACTAAATTAAAATATAGTTACCAGAGGTGACCCGATGTTGTTGATGAAGAAGGATGCCCGCTTGAGTTTTCTTGAAATATGCAGGGATGAACCACCCGGGCATCCCCAAGCTGACTTTTCACTCTTCCTGATCATATCATATCATCCTCCTCTCTCTTGATCCTTGAAAACTTCCTTCACACCGTATTCAGCAATCCATTAGAGAAAGAGTAAGAATCGTGTCTGCACATGTTCAAAGACACAATCATTCCCACACTTTCTGGACATTACCCAAGGTTACTGAAATTTAATGGAGCAAAGAAATCCACTCAAATACACAAAGAAAAGAGGCAATGCGAAATAAAAGGCAGAATCACAAAAACAGAACAGTCAGAAGATCTAATTTTTTCTTTGAGGCACTCTAACATGCTCGTATGGAAAAGCTCCAAAGGAATGAAAGTTAAGTGCATATCTGAGGATCACGATGAATTTTAGGATTTTACGAAGCTCTCAGCAGAGAAACTGCACCTATATAGCTTAAAAATCTGTTTCTAATAGAATCCAAATCTAGTATCAACTTTCTATCAAAGACTTTACTTTATAAGTAAAAACTGTACAAAAGATGATAAGAGAGGTTTCTTTAGGCAAACAACTTTCAAGACACAACAAAACAGTAGAAAATAAAAACATGGGTTATCTCCCAAGAAGTGCTTTTTATAGCCATTAAGATGGGCTCAGTAATTTTAATGATGCTCTCAAGAAAGAATAAGAGTTAAAGCAAAAAGAGAGCATCAAAAGCAAATAAGAAACACTTTTTAAGTCTAACCCACTTCTATGAAAAGGAATCTTGTATGATAAACAAGTCATGTAAGGATAATGCAATAAGCATAGGAAAACAAGACAAGCGCAACTTCAAGATTTTACAAAAAGAGAGGTGTTTTAGTAAAATGAAAATCCCTACAAACATATTGTCCTCTCTCATAAAGATTTTCGCAGTACTCATGAACAACCAACAATATAACTATCATGCTGAAACATTCACATCATGATTACATGTGACAAATTATTATCTCATATAAACATAATGACATTATTAATTGTAGCGGGAGCAAATTCACAAGATAGCTATCATTATTATTCTCTACCACCATAATCATCATATATAGGAGGCATATTGTAATCATAATAATTTTCCTCAATAGTAGGTAGACTGAAAATATATAGTCATCATTGTAATCATCATATATAGGAGGCAAAGTATCAATAAAAGTAAATTTTCCTCCACAATTTCTGGGACTAAAAATATCATGCCTCTTCAAAACCCAGCATCCCCAAGCTTAGAATTTTACATAGCATTAGCCAATGGTGTTTAAAGCATTCATACTAATAACATTGCCATTAGCAGTGAATATAAAGTTTCATGTTTTTAAATTTTCCTTCAAACACCATGTCCTAACTCAAGATAAATACTATAAAGATCTCTAATATTTTTGTTGTTTTCCATTGACCCAACTAGTGAAATAAAAACAAGAAACAAAAAGATATAATTGCAGAATCTAAAGGAAATAGTTTTAAGAGCAATCACACACCTAAGAATATTGCCACGAAATAGCTTAGTAGCCTGGAGTATGTAATTTTTACCACTCTGTGCAATGGGCTACTGTAAAATAGCTTGATGTCTACGCACGCCTCTATTCCAAGAGATGCTGTTGGGCCTCCAAGAGCAGTAGGTTTGTAGAACAGCAGCAAGTTTCTATGAATCACCCAAGGTTTATCGAACCTGTGGGTAGAGGTCAAAGATATCCCTCTCAAGTAACCTTGCAATTAAGATACAAGAAGTCTCTTATCTCTAACACACCTAATACTTATCATGTATAGGCACTAGTTCATTAAGAGAGGTGAAATACAAGTAATGTGGATGATTATAAGTAGTAATTGCAATCTGAATAAAAATGGCAGGAAGCGAACATGTAGCAGAACTTGTTGGAAAGGGTGTTTCAATGCTTAAACAAGGCCTAGGGACTACTTTCTGGCTTGGTGGAGTACCTCAATGATCATATAATTGAATAAATAATGCTATTTCAAACACTCTCTTGTTGGATGACAAACACCATTCAATGTAGGGCTACAAAGCACACCTCAATGGAGTAAACAAGCTCCACAACTTCAAAGAAGGAATCACACACGATGCGCACAATGTCACCATCACACCGTGAGAGTAACTCTCCGAGTTCATATTAAAGTAACCTCTAGAGTGCATAATATACAAGAGTACATATTCAACTAGATCACAAAGCTCATGATCACATAAAGATCACACCATGAGAGAGAGAGACAACCACAGATACTCTGCAGAGCCCTAAATTTCGTGGAGAACTACTCCCTCCTCATCATTGGAGACAGCGAAGGCGATGAAGATGGCGGTGTCGAGTGTGGAGATGACTCCGGGGCACTTCCCTCATTCCATGCGGTCGAACAGAGACGCTGTCCCCCCGAACTTTGGCTTCGATGGCGGCGCTACGTAACCTTCAAGGAGGAAGATCGATGCCCTAGGGTTTTTACTCGGGAGAATATATAGAAGTGAAGGGCGGCCTCGAGGCCCCGTGGTGCCCTCCCACCGGGGTGGCGCGCTACAGGGGTGGGTCGCGCCCCCTATGGTGCTGGGCCCCTGGCCTCCTCTCCGGCCCTTCTCTCTGGCTCGGGTCTCGCCCTAAATATTGAATTCTGTCTTCTGGGGTCTAATTCGAGAATATTTCCGTGTAGAATTTCTCGGGAAACTAAAAACAGAAAATAGGAACAAGAGCTTCTGATCTCACATAATAATCCTTTAAAACAAGCAAATATAAAGTAATGAGAAAAACACAGGCTGTCAAATCCAGTGTTCTATAAGAAATTATGTATACGTTTGAGACGTATCAAACACTTCTCCCCCTTTGGCATCAAAACGCCAAAAATGAAAGAAGAGCAATGTTACACGCCCCATGGGAATCACTCCGAGCCCGTCTCGGACTCATACTCTTCAGCACTATTTGCAACTAGTGGAGAGGCGCGAGAGATGTTGCTCCTCATAAGACTATGCCGGGGGGATGACCCCCGGTAGGTCAAGAGTGTGCCAAACTTGGTTAAGTAAGATAGCCATAAACCGGTTTACACAGGTAACCCGGACATGGTCATTTCTAACCAAAGATACCGGTATACCCAAGGAGTATACCTGAACTTATGATACCGGCATAAACTAAACCGGGTTAAAGAATAAACCGGATTATGATTGAATCCGGATGCTCAAAGTTGAGTAAGAATGGAGCTAACTTGAAACAAACTGATATACCAAGAGGGGTATACCGGAGTACGAGAAACATAAGAGATTGAGGCAAAAGATGCCGGAGCTCAAAGGTAAAGATACCAGATAAAGATACCGGAAAAGGTGAACTGTAGCATGTCGGCATTCCAGTCAAAGATTCCTTCAAGGACCAAAGGACAAGATGAGCGAAGCACTTCAGCTTTAAACGAAGCCCTGACGCTAAAGGAGTTGATGACGAAAAAGATACTGGAGGAGGTCATCAGCCCTTGGTTAAAGACAGAAGAGTCATCCCTGAAGCCAAAGAAGCTTTATAAAGTAGATTAGATAATCAGAGAAACCCCTAGGGTTCCTTCCCCTGTAAGCCTCCTCTCCCCTATATAAGGAGAGGAGGGGCACCCATGCGCAGGACAGACCACACACAGAGAGACTTCAGCAGACGATAGACAGTTCACGAGAGAAACCTAGTTCATCTTCAACCTCTGGACAAGGCCAAGTTCATCAATAAAGATACCGGTTTCCACCCAGAATCCATTCATTTGTTAACCAAACCCTCCCCCGAATCCTCCATGCGCATTATCTGCCCCAACTTAAGCTATCCCACAGATCTCAACTGCTCACCACGAACTACGCTGGCGCCCATCGTAGCGCAGTCGCGCTTGTCGGAGCACATATTTGGGCGGGCCTCTCACCGTCTCCAGCCGAGCGGGTGGTGTGTCCGTACCCTGTTCAAAGGCTCTACCCGCCGGATCTCATCGACGACAACGTTGGCTGCTTCGCCAACGGCGGACGTTTCCCGCAGGACGACCGCATCATCGAGTTCGGCCCCCTCCGCATCTACCTCGGCACCGTGAAGGAGCGCCAGTACCTATCACTGGTGCTGGTGGCGCCGAACCCGCCAAGGTCTTCAGCTGCTCGCGGGCTGCGCTCCGACCGCACCGCCAGCACCGTCGAGGTGATGATGGCCGACGCATGAGGTGAAACGTAAGGAGTTCTCCTTGTACCTTATTTGCTATCTGTAAGATGCCGGCACCTCGAATGTATCTCGGGGACTACCTTTATCGAAATTGCATGCAATATGTTTATTTTTTCCGTATACCGGTTTGTTTGCTTAAGGTTCGCTTTTCCAGTTTAGTAACATGCTAAACCTGAAGGAGTCTTCGACTTTGCTGCTGTCCGCAACCCGGCTTCATGGCAAGCAAGATAAACCGGAAGGCTCTATGCACGTGAATAACGAAAAATAAACCAAAAGCAAACAATCCGGAAGAAAGTTTAACTAACCCCGGTTATACCGGTTTTTTGTAAAAGATACCAGATTTTTTCTCTAAGTTCAAGAAACGGTTTGCTTGGCAAAAGAACTTTGGGCCTCATACGTCAAAACACCCAAAAGAGGTAGACAGAGCCAAAGTAAAAGAACCAAGCGTGCGTTAGATTGAACTCGGGAATGAATCCGGAGTCTTTACCACTTTGGGCCTCTATCAATGCAATGTGTCTATTTTTCTTATGCTGGTTTGTTTGTTGCAAACTTTCTTTTTCGGTTTAGTAACGTGCTAAACTCAAAGAGCTTTCGACTTTGCTGTCACCCAACCCGCTTCACAGGCAAGATAAACCTAAGTGATTTAAGCACGTGAAAAATCTAAAAAGAAACCGAAACAAACAACCCGAAGAAAGTTTAACTAACCCTGGTTATACCGGTTTTCTGTGAAATTTTTTGAATTTCTTCTAAGTTTAAGAAAATGCTTGCTTGGCAAAAGAACTTTGTGTCTCATACGCCAAACACCCAAAAGAGGTAGACAGAGGCAAAAGAACCAAGTGTGCATCAGATTGAATTCGGAAACAAATCCGGAATCTTCACCGTGCAAGATCAAAGCAAACCAAAACGAACCGAAAAGGTCTAAGTCACATAAGTTACCGGCTTAATATATAAGCATATCAGCCTATCGGCAAAGTTTAAGGTAGCACCACCAAAAGAACTTAACTGTATATTACATCATCCCACCCGGCGTACCGGGGATTTCACGAGTTGTTTTTTGAGAAACAGGGATAAGGTTCATCAGACATATTCCGGAAAGGAACTCTCCGGAGCTTGGCCAGTGGTGGCTGGTTCGTTGTCGGCAGTGGCGATATCTTCAGCAGTCCCTTCAACGAGTTCTTCGGCTTCACACCGTTATATGACAAAGCCCAAGCAGGCAAAGTGCCAAACATGCCCAAGCTGGCAAAATCTATTCCGGCAAACGCCCAAGAAGGCTATGTAAACGCCCAAGAAGGCTAATACCGGTATGAAAAAGATGCAAAAAAGAAGAAGAAGTGCTTTATGTGCATGCTTAACCGAAACGGGGACTAGCTATGCCGGTTTTTTGCAGTTTCGCGCTTACTTCGTGCTTAACCCGAAACTCGGGACTAGCTATCGGTTTTTTGCATTTTCGTGCTAAGTACTTCGTGCTTAACCCGAACTCGGGACTAATATGCCGGTTTTTGCAGTTTCGCGCTAAGTACTTCATTCTTAACCCGAAACTCGGGACTAGCTATGCCGGTTTTTTGCAAGTTTCACGCTAAGTACTGCGGTTAACCCGAAACTCGGGGACTATGTATACCGGTATGAAAAAGATGCAAAAAAAACCGTAAAAGAAGCCGGAACAGCTCGGATGAGTTCGGTTGTTCGATTGAATTCGGTAAAACACCGGCTGAATTTAACTTGAAACCAGAATGATTAATCCGGTACATTCGGAATAGGAACCTGGCGTGGCCCGTCGGAAGAATCAGCCGGACCGCACCAGCTTCGGGGACTAATGTCGGGGGGATGGCCCCCGGTAGTCCAAGACTATGGCAAATATGTCACAAGATGTCATTTGTATACCGGATTAAAGATGAATCCGGATGCTCAAAGTTGAGTAAGAATGGAGCTAACTTGAAACAAACTGATATACCAAGAGGGGTATACCGGAGTACGAGAAACATAAGAGATTGAGGCAAAAGATGCCGGAGCTCAAAGGTAAAGATACCGGATAAATATACCGAGAAGCTTTGTTGAGATCGGTAAGATAAGGTGAGTCCGGCAAAGATGCCGGAGGTATATAAATTGAAACCGGAAAGATTAATCCGGTACGTTTGGACTAGGAACCTGGCATAGCCCGTCGGATAGAATCCGCCGGACTATACCAGCTTTGGGGACTAATGTCGGGGGGATGACCCCCGGTAGGTCAAGAGTGTGCCAACCTTGGTTAAGTAAGATAGCCAGAAACCGGTTTACACAGGTAACCCGGACATGGTCGTTTCTAACCAAAGATACCGGTATACCCAAGGAGTATACCGGTATACCCAAGGAGTATACCGTATACCCAAGGAGTATACCTGAACTTATGATACCGGCATAAACTAAACCGGGTTAAAGAATAAACCTGATTATGATGGCTTAGTTTAATAGTGTTGGGTGAAACAATCCGGTATACCAGGAGGGGTATACCGGAGTAAAGGCAACCGGTGATATCTAAGCCGGAGATATGCCCAATAGGAGAGTGAGATACAAAGGGAAAGAAGCCGGATAAAGATACCGGAAAACCGGCATAGGCTCAACTGTAGCATGTCGGCATTCCAGTCAAAGATTCCTTCAAGGACCAAAGGACAAGATGAGCGAAGCACTTCAGCTTTAAACGAAGCCCTGACGCTAAAGGAGTTGATGACGAAAAAGATACTGGAGGAGGTCATCAGCCCTTGGTTAAAGACAGAAGAGTCATCCCTGAAGCCAAAGAAGCTTTATAAAGTAGCTTAGATCATCAAAGATACCCCTAGGGTTCCTTCCCCTGTAAGCCTCCTCTCCCCTATATAAGGAGAGGAGGGGCACCCATGCGCAGGACAAACCACACATAGAGAGACTTCAGCAGACGATAGATAGTTCACGAGAGAAACCTAGTTCATAGGGCTTGTACTGTTCATCTTCAACCTCTGGCCAAGGCCAAGTTCTTCAATAAAGATACCGGTTTCCACCCAGAATCCATTCCTTTGTTAACCAAATCCTCCCCCGAATCCTCTAGCGCACATTCAGCCCCAACTTAAGCCATCCCATGGAATCTATCTGTTCACCACGATGACACTCGATGTCGGACCAGTGAACCTCAGAAGAGTGACATCCATTGTAGCCGGGGTGAACAGGAGGATGAGGAGGAGGACCTTGCTCACCATTGAGCTTATGTAGAATAACCGCATGTGTATGCTGGATATCGGCGCGCTGACGGCTGGCCTGAAAGTTCTCCTTGTGGATCTCAATGTTCATGCAAAGGACATTGCGCCAAAACCAGTTGAGTTTCTTCACCTCCCTGTGAATGAGAGGAGTAGCAACAGAACGACTTGGTGCATGGGCACTAGAGCGAGCATCTCCCATAAACGAACCAACAACTGGGGCAACTTTCTTCCTCTTGATATAAGCCTTCTTGAACTTGTGTTTCTCAAATGGAAACTGACTCAGATATTCCGCCACGGCAGTGTCATTAATAAGAAGCTGAATGTAAGGAGCATATGGCATAGAAGTCCGAGAAACCATGGCATCAAAGATCTCATGAAAGATATAATCCATGACATCAATGGTGAAATCTTTGGTCTCATCACCATCCTGTGCACACTCACATGAGAGACAGAGAAGGTCCACGAGTGCACCTCGAAGAGCATCATTGTTCCCACCACTTGGAGCAATGGTGGCACTGAAGAAGCGATGAAGTTGATCATATATAGGAAGAAGTCTAGTGATAATGCCAACCGCTCAATTCTCGATGTAGAGATCATAGAGCACAACTTCGTCTGTTCGTTGAGGACCATGGAGACGGTTGATACGTCTCAAAACGTATCTATAATTTCTTATGTTCCATGCTAGTTTTATGACAATACCTACATGTTTTGTTCACACTTTATATCGTTTTGATGCGTCCGGAACTAACCTATTGACGAGATGCAAGTGCCAGTTCCCTGCTGTTTTTGGTTTCGAAATCCTAGTAAGGAAATATTCTCGGAATTGGACTGAACTCAAGGCCCACGATCTTATATTTCCACGAAGCTTCCGGAATCAGAGGCACTCGCAGGGAGGCCTGTGGCCTCCACACAACAAGGCGGCGCGGCCGGGCCGCCCTATTGTGTGGCGCCCCGTAACCCTTCCGACTAGCTCTAGCCTATAAGAAGCCCCCGACCTAAATCTTCGATACGGAAAAGCCACGGTACGAGAAACCTTCCAGAGCCGCCGCCATCGCGGGCCAAGATCTGGGGGACAGGAGTCTCGTTCCAAAGACGCCCGGACGGGAAGTGCCCTGAAGGCTCCTCCATCGACACCACCGCCATCTTCATCACCGCGGTCTGTATCCCATGAGGAGGGAGTAGTTCTCCATCGAGGCTAAGGGCTGTACCGGTAGCTATGTGGTTAATCTCTCTCCTATGTACTTCAATACAATGATCTCAAGAGCTGCCTTACATGATTGAGATTCATATGAGCTTTGTATCACTATTCATCTATGTGCTACTCTAGTGATGTTATTAAAGTAGTCTATTCCTCCTTCATGATGTAATGGTGACAGAGGTGTGCATCATGTAGTACTTGGCGTAGGTTATGATTGTAATCTCTTGTAGATTATGGATTTAATTATTACTATGATAGTATTGATGTGATCTATTCCCCTTTCATAGTGTGATGGTGATAGTGTGCATGCTATGTTAGTACTCGGTATAATTGCGTTGATCTATTATGCACTCTAAGGTTATTTAAATATGAACATCGAATGTTGTGGAGCTTGTTAACTCCGGCATTGAGGTGCTCTTGTAGCCCTACGCAATTAATGGTGTTCATCATCCAACAAGAGAGTGTAGAGTGGTTTTATTATGTGATCAATGTTGAGAGTGTCCACTAGTGAAAGTATGATCCCTAGGCCTTGTTTCCAAACATCGAATCTCCGTTTATTTACTGTTCTGTTACATGTTTGCTTGCTGCCATCTTTATTTCAGATTGCTATTACCACTCATATTCATCTGTATTACTTGTATTTCACTATCTCTTCGCCGAACTAGTGCACCTATACATCTGACAAGTGTATTAGGTGTGTTGGGGACACAAGAGACTTCTTGTATTGTGATTGCTGGGTTGCTTGAGAGAGATATCTTTGACCTCTTCCTCCCTGAGTTCGATAAACCTTGGGTGATCCACTTAAGGGAAACTTGCCGCTGTTCTACAAACCTCTGCTCTTGGAGGCCCAACACTGTCTACAAGAATAGAAGCACACGTAGACATCAAGCACTTTTCCGCGCTCGTTGCCGGGAGGAAAGGTAAAAGGCTCTCATACTCCGGTCCTCAGGTAAAGTACTTATCTGATACCGTTGTGTGTGTGCTCGGCTATTTCCTTTAGATCCTGCAATTGCATCTTTTTGTTTCTTGTTTACACTAGTTAGGCATAATGGACAACAATGAGCTTCTTATTCTATTTTCTGATTTAAGACATGGATGGTTTGATGCGAAAATAAAAAACCTATGGAACACATTAGTATGAATGCTTTGAACACCATTGTTGCTAATGATATGGAAAATTCTAAGCTTGGGGAAGCTGGTTTTGATGAGCATGATATTTTTAGTCCCCCAAGCATTGAGGAGAAAATTTACTTTGATGATACTTTGCCTCCTATTTATGATGATGATAGTAGTCTTTTAGTACCGCCTGTTATGGAGGATAAATTTGATTATGATTACAATATGCCTCCTATATTTGATAATGAGAATAATAATGATAGCTACTTTGTTGAATTTGCTCCCACTACATCTAATAAAATTGATTATGCTTATGTGGAGAGTAATGATACTTTTATGCATGTGAATAAGAATGCTTTATGTGATACTTATATTGTTGAGTTTGTTCATGATGCCTCTGAAAATTATTATGAGAGAGAAAAATATGGTTGTAGAAATTTTCATGTTACTAAAACACCTGTCTATATGCTGAAATTTTTGAAGTTACACCGGTTTTATCTTCCTATGCTTGTTACTTTGCTCTTCATGAACTTGTTTATTTACAAGATTCCTATGCATAGGAAGCATGTTAGACTTAAATGTGTTTTGAATTTGCTTTTTGATGCTCTCTTTTGCTTCAACTACTATTTCTTGCGAGTGCATCATTAAAACTGCCGAGCCCATCTTAATGGCTATAAAGAAAGAACTTCGTGGGAGATAACCCATGTGTTTATTTTGTTACAGTACTTTTATTTTGTATTTGAGTCTTGGAAGTTGTTACTACTGTATAAACCTCTCCTTATCTTATTTTATTGCATTGTTGTGCCAAGTAAAGTCTTTGATAGTAGGATTGATACTAGATTTGGATTACTGCGCAGAAACAGATTTCTGTCTGTCACGAATCTGGGCCTAATTCTCTGTAGGTAACTCAGAAAATCTGCCAATTTACGTACGTGATCCTCAGATATGTACGCAACTTTCATTCAATTTGGGCATTTTCATCTGAGCAAGTCCAGTGCCTCTAAAAAATTCGTCCTTACGGATTGTTCTGTTTTGACAGATTCTGCCTTTTATTTCGCATTGCCTCTTTTGCTGTGTTGGATGGATTTCTTTGTTCCATTACCTCCAGTAGCTTTGGGCAATGTCCAGAAGTGTTAAGAATGATTGTGTCACCTCTGAACATGTGAATTTTTGATTATGCACTAACCCTCTAATGAGTTTGTTTTAAGTTTGGTGTGGAGGAAGTTTTCAAGGGTCAAGAGAGGAGGATGATGTACTATGATCAAGAAGAGTGAAGAGTCTAAGCTTGGGGATGCCCCGTGGTTCATCCCTGCATATTTCAAGAAGACTCAAGCATCTAAGCTTGGGGATGCCCAAGGCATCCCCTTCTTCATCGACAACTTATCGGGTTTCTTCTCTTGAAACTATATTTTTATTCGGTCATATCGTATGTGCTTTACTTGGAGCGTCTGTTTGCTTTTATTTTTGTTTGTGTTTGAATAAATTCATGCTTGTGTGGGAGAGAGACACGCTCCGCTGTTGCGTATGAACACACGTGTTCTTAGCTTTACTCTTAATGTTCATGGCGAAGATTGAAACTGCTTCGTTCATTGTTATATGGTTGGAAACAGAAAATGCCGCATGTGGTAATTGGTATAATGTCTTGAGTAATTTGATACTTGGCAATTGTTGTGCTCATTTAGATCATGTTTAAGCTCTTGCATCATGTACTTTGCACCTATTAATGAAGAACTACATAGAGCTTGTTAAAATTTGGTTTGCATGATTGGTCTCTCTAAGTCTAGATATTTTCTGGTTAAGGTGTTTGAACAACAAGGAGACGATGTAAAGTCTTATAATACTAACAATATGTTCATATGTGAGTCTTGCTGCACCGTTTTATACTTGAGTTTGCTTCAAGTAACCTTGCTAGCCTAGCCTTGTATTGAGAGGAATTCTTCTCGTGCATCCAAATCCTTGAGCCAAAAACTATGCCATTTGTGTCCACCATACCTACCTACTACATGGTATTTCTCCGCCATTCCAAAGTAAATTGCTTGAGTGCTATCTTTAAACAATTCAAAGTTATTACCTCTTATTTGTGTCAATGTTTTATAGCTCATGAGGAAGTATGTGGTGTTTATCTTTCAATCTTGTTGGGCAACTTTCACCAATGGACTAGTGGCTTCATCCGCTTATCCAATAATTTGCAAAAAGAGCTGGCAATGGGGTTCCCAGCCCCGAATTAATTATCTTTCATAAATTTACAAATAGACACTCCTCCATGGTATGTGATTGTTGGTCGGCACCCGAGGATTCGGTTAGCCATGGCTTGAGAAAGCAAAGGTGGGGAGGAGTGTCATCTAAATAAAACTAAAATAAAAGTCACTCCTTCATGGTATGAGATTGTTGGCAGGCACCCGAGGATTCGGTTAGCCATGGTTTGTGAAAGAAAGGTTGGAAGGAGTGCCACCCAAAAATAAAATTTCATGGGAGCCGCTCTTTGAAAGTCTGTCGGCAAGGGGGTTAGAGTGCCCACTACCATTCATTGACAACAACAAACACCTCTCAAAACTTTACTTTTTATGCTCTCTTTATGTTTTCAAAATAAAAGCTCTAGCACATGATTTAATCCCTGCTTCCCTCTGCGAAGGGCCATTCTTCTACTTTATTGTTGAGTCAGTTTACCTACTTCTTTCTATCTTAGAAGCAAACACTTGTGTAAACGGTGTGCATTGATTCTTACATGTTTACTTATTGCACTTGTTATATTACTTTATGTTGACAACTATCCATGAGATATACATGTTACAAGTTGAAAGCAATTGCTGAAACTTAATCATCCTTTGTGTTGCTTCAATGCCTTCTACTAAGAATTTATTGCTTATGAGTTAACTGTTATGCAAGTCTTATTGATGCTTGTCTTGAAAGTACTATTCATGAAAAGTCTTTGCTATATGATTCATTTGTTTACTCATTGTCTTCATCATTGCTTTGAATCGCTGCATTCATCTCATATGCTTTACAATAATGTTGATCAAGATTATTGGTAGCATGTCACTTAAGAAATTATCATTGTTATCGTTTACCTACTCGAGGGCGAGTAGGAGCTTGATACGTCTCAAACGTATCTATAATTTCTTATGTTCCATGCTAGTTTCATGACAATACCTACATGTTTTGTTCACACTTTATATCATTTTGATGCGTTTCCGGAACTAACCTATTGACGAGATGCCGAAGTGTCATTTCCTGTTTTTTTTGGTTTCAGAAATCCTAGTAAGGAAATATTCTCGGAATTGGACGAAACAAGGCCCACGATCTTATATTTCCACGAAGCTTCCAGAACACCGGAGAGGCACCAGAGGGGAGGCCAGGGCCTCCACACAACAAGGCGGCGCGGCTAGAGAGGGGGGCACGCCTCCCTATTGTGTGGCGCCCCCGTAACCCTTCCGACTCCGCCTCTTCGCCTATAAGAAGCCCCTGACCTAAATCTTCGATACGGAAAAGCCACGGTACGAGAAACCTTCTAGAGCCGCCGCCATCGCGAAGCCAAGATCTGGGGGACAGGAGTCTCTGTTCCGGCACGCCGCCGGGACGGGGAAGTGCCCCCGGAAGGCTCCTCCATCGACACCACCGCCATCTTCATCACCGCTGCTGTCTCCCATGAGGAGGGAGTAGTTCTCCATCGAGGCTAAGGGCTGTACCGGTAGCTATGTGGTTAATCTCTCTCCTATGTACTTCAATACAATGATCTCATGAGCTGCCTTACATGATTGAGATTCGTATGAGCTTTGTATCACTATTCATCTATGTGCTACTCTAGTGATGTTATTAAAGTAGTCTATTCCTCCTTCATGATGTAATGGTGACAGTGTGTGCATCATGTAGTACTTGGCGTAGGTTATGATTGTAATCTCTTGTAGATTATGGAGTTAATTATTACTATGATAGTATTGATGTGATCTATTCCCCCTTTCATAGTTGATGGTGACAGTGTGCATGCTATGTTAGTACTCGGTATAATTGCGTTGATCTATTATGCACTCTAAGGTTATTTAAATATGAACATCGAATGTTGTGGCGCTTGTTAACTCCGGCATTGAGGTGCTCTTGTAGCCCTACGCAATTAATGGTGTTCATCATCCAACAAGAGAGTGTAGAGTGGTTTTATTATGTGATCAATGTTGAGAGTGTCCACTAGTGAAAGTATGATCCCTAGGCCTTGTTTCCAAACATCGAATCTCCGTTTATTTACTGTTCTGTTACATGTTTGATTGCTGCCATCTTTATTTCAGATTGCTATTACCACTCATAATCATCCATATACTTGTATTTCACTATCTCTGCCGAACTAGTGCACCTATACATCGACAAGTGTATTAGGTGTGTTGGGGACACAAGAGACTTCTTGTATTGTGATTGCAAGGTTGCTTGAGAGGGATATCTTTGATCTCTTCCTCCCCAGTTCGATAAACCTTGGGTGATCCACTTAAGGGAAACTCTGTGCTGTTCTACAAACCTCTGCTCTTGGAGGCCCAACACTGTCTACAAGAATAGAAGCACACGTAGACATCAACGGTGACCACCTTCAAAGGGGTAGCCAAGAAGCTCAACAAACTTGTGGAAAGAGGCCTGACATGGAGAAATGCCAGACATCCACTGCATGGTGCGATCATCATCCTTCTTGATGGACAGAGTTGCATAGAATTGCTTAATCAGGGGAATCCTGGAGTTGCACTGGACCTTCATGAGCTTGTGCAACCCCGTCCGCTCGGTAACCCAAATGGCATCCTCAAAGTGATCATTCTGTGAGAGCAGATCCACATCAATAGCTTGCATTGGCCTCGCCTTTGTCTTGGGTTCATAGATGTCCTTGAAAAATGAAGAGCTACTCTATGCACCAAAAGCGAGGATCCTCAGTGTCCAGCTCCCGCTCGACATCCTCACACCAGTTTTTCTGTCTGATGGTAGAATATGCAACTGAGTCCATGTTCTTGTAATTTACCCTTGTCTCCTTGCCTTTACGCCTCATAGTGGCTGACTTTCTTGGAGCGGACTGAACCAACTCATCACTTGATAGATTAGAGCGAGCGCGATGCCTACGCGAACCACCACTTGTCAAGTGACATAGAGGGATAGCATGTACGAAAATGAGCTCATAACTCATGAATTGATACATTAGAGTACTATATATGCATACTAGGAGTCGATAAACATTTAGACATGGTAGATCAAAAAGGAATGCACCCTGAACAGAACCCCCAGGCCGGATAATCCGGGGTGCCCGGGGGCCTGATACTCAGGCCATCGACAGGGGCGGATAATCGGGCCGTCGACCAGCACTCAAAATTTGATCAAAAACCAAGTCTAGCAACAGATCGGCCTCATAGCATGTAAATGTAGTATACTACAAACGACTTTGAACCACTAGACACCATCTCAACCAAGAAAATAGCACATATAAATCACAACACCTAGGGTTAGGGATTGTGAGTCATACCCTCATCCATTGGAGGAACCGCTTAGAGGAGAGGAGAGCTAGGAAGGAGGCGATCCCGATCCGGCCAAAAACTTTGAAAGGGGGAAGACGGAGAAGCTCCAGCGAGGAGGAGGGGCTCCGGCGACTATGGTGGAGAGAGGGAGAGGCGTGGGGAGGAAAGTGGCCGATTGGAACCACCCTCCCTGTGGCCTCTCGCTAAATCCGTGGAGCTTGCCCAGGCCGGATAATCCGACCCCAAGTTGGGGCGGATAATCCGATCGGGACGGATATTCCAGGGTCTATTTTGGCTGGATAATCCGGTGTTCTGGAAAAATTCCAGAACACTGGAAATCGCCTATCTTTCTTGGTTATTTGCACAATCTCATATATGATGCAATATATATAATATCATGCCATGTATAAGGTGCAAATTGGCCAATAAGATGAGACACCAACAATATCCGACCGAGCTCCTCAAACTCCAAGTTTTTACCAAAACATGACTTTTGAGCAAGATGGAAGTGGTTGTAGATGAGAATAGGCTTGGGTTTAGATGGCTCAAACTGTAGATGGTGCATGATCACTCAAGTTTGCAAGATTGGCAGATAAAGGCCAAACTAGAGTGATTTCCCATAAGAACATGTATATGTCAAATAAAGTCCATTAAGATCCAAATAACACCAACTCTTCACAAAGAAGAGTGTGGTGGCCTAGGCCACCATGTATGAGTGTTATGGTATGGCACCGCGAAGATGTATCTTGTGTCCAAAACCAATACTCGTCATTGAAGCTCACATATCAACACATGATATAAAGAGAATGGTTTCTTACTATTGGCATTATGGGGGGGGGGGTAGCTCAATAATTTAAACCGCACTCCCCCTATCTCCATGCCCACATCTAAACCAAAAAAAATTTTGAGAAGAAGGTGTGTTTCCAAGATGGTCAAGCTATACTCCTCGAATCAATGATATTTAGCTCATTCCTCAAATAGCAAAACCTTGCTTCATCAAGAGGCTTCGTGAATATATCGGCGAGTTGGTCTTTGGTTGGAACATAGCAAAGCTCAATATCATCGCGGGCAACATGATCCCTAATGAAATGATTCCAGATCTCAATATGCTTCGTTCTTGAATGTTGCACCGGATTATAGGCAATCTTGATGGCACTTTCATTGTCACATAAAAGAGGCACTTTGTCACAAGTGACACCGTATTCCCTTAAAGTTTGCCTCATCCATAACAATTGAGTGCATCCACTTGCGGCAGCAACATATTCAGCTTCGCGGAGGGGAGAGATATAGAATTTTGCTTCTTAGAAGACCAACATACCAAGGACCTACCAAAAAATTGGCAAGCCCCGAAAGTTGATTTCCTATCATCCTTGTCTCCCGCCCAATCCTTATCCCAGTATCCATTAAGAGAGAAACTTGAGGCTTTAGGATACCAAAGACCATATATTGGGGTATCAACCAAATATCGAAAGATTCTTTTGAGAGCAATCATGTGGCTCTCTTTAGGAGAAGCTTGATACCTTGCACACACCAACACTCAACACTATGTCCGATCTAGATGCACAAAGGTAAAGCAAGGATCCAATCATGGAGCGATATACCACCTCTTTACCATCGGGATCTAGTGCAAGATGACATTTGGTAACCATTGGAGTGGCTACACCCTTAATTTACTTCATCTTAAACCTCTTGAGCATGTCTTGAAGATATTTTGCTTGATTGATGAAAGTCCCTTCTCTCAATTGCTTGATCTCAAAACCAAGAAAGAACCTCATCTCTCCCATCATAGACATCTCAAACCTATCGTCATAAGCTTTGAAAATTCATCATTGAAAGCTTTGTTAGTAGAGCCAAATATGATATCATCAACATATAATTGGCAAACGAAAAGCTCCCCATTGACCCTCTTAGTAAATAGAGTGGGATCGATTAGCCCAACATCAAACCCATGATCTAGCAACAATTCTTTAAGGTGCTCGTACCAAGCTCTAGGAGCTTGTTTTAGACCATAAAGTGCTTTATCAAGCTTATAGACATGGTTAGAAAAGTCGGGATCCTCAAACCACAGCGGTTGCTTAACATAAACCTCTTCATGCAAAGGACCATTAAGAAATGCAATTTTCACATCCATTTGTTGTAACTTAAAATTATGATGTGATGCATATGCAAGAAAGATACAGATGGACTCAAGGCGAGCCACGGGAGCATAGGTTCCTCCAAAGTCAATTCCTTCTATTTGGGAGAAAACTTGAGCTACCAATCTTGCATTGTTCCTCACAACAATTCCATACTCATCTTGCTTGTTCTTGAATATCCATTTAGTGTCTACTAGGACAATGCCAGCGCGTTGCTACCGAAGAGCGAAATACATGAACTTCGAAATACAAAAATTGTTCTAGCAACATAATAGAATAAGTTGCTTCAGTACTATATGAATAAGAAAGTTTATAAGATGACTTAAAAATATAAAGAATGCATAGATACACTTGAAGATATAAGTCAGATCCGTGAGATGGATGAGAAACAATGTTCATTAGAGCATCCCCACTCGTCTCCCCGACGAGGCCCCCGAGCGACGTTTTTTTCCATCGGACGGCGAAATTCGCGCCCCCGGTTCCTCGTTTTCGTCCGGATTTGGCCCTTCATCCATCCGGCGAGCCCACGCCAACCCCGGTCCCCCGGGGATCTATCGAGGAGTCCGGACGAGTGAAAAGTGGGGAAGGGCCCGCTCGTCGGCGACTGGACACACGAACCCCACCGCCACCTCGCTCAAAATCTCCCCCACCCTCGTATCTCGCCGTCACCACCCCGCCGGCTTGTTGCCCAGATTCCGCCGCCCCTCCTTCCCCACCTGCCTATATTCCGCCGTCTTTCGACGATGGCCTATCTGGCTGCTCCTCCGCCAGCCTATTTTCCGACGACGGCCTACTCCTCGTCGTTTGCGGCTCAGGTTGCCTCAACCATGCCCGTCAGGTGTTCGTCCATTTGCCTCGCCGGCCATGGACTCGGACGAAGAGGAGGAGCAGATGTTCGTCGAGCTTATGCGAGAAGAGATGGCAGCCGCTGCGCAAGCGAGGAGCACATGCTGATCCTCAATTGCTTATCAAGCCTGTACGCCGGGGTGGCAACTGGTCGACGTCGTGGGTCGGCACCACAGTCGCCGGAAGTGCAAGCCGAGACAGCGAATGGAGGGCTACATGTTGTACGCCGACTACTTCGCCGACAATCCATTGCACGGTGAGACTGTTTTCAGGCGTCGTTTCAGGATGAGCAGAAAGCTATTTCTGCAAATTGTGTATGCCATCCGAGACTTTGACCCCTACTTCAGATGCAAAGCGGATTGCACTGGCTTGGTTGGATTTTCGTCACTGCAGAAGTGCACAGTGGCTATGAGGATGCTGGCGTATGGAGCTCCCGATGATGGTGCAGATGACTATCTTCGGATGGCAGAGTCCATCGCCCTTGATTGTTTCTACCGGTTCTGCAGGGCCGTCATAGCAGTGTTCGGGGACTTTACTTGAGATCACCCACTGTCGAAGACACTCAGAGGATCCTTGCAACAAATGAAGCTAGGGGTTTTCCAGGGATGCTTGGAAGCATTGACTGCATGCATTGGAAATGGAAGAACTGTCCGTTTGCGTGGCAGGGAATGTACAAGGGTCACAAAAACGGCTGCACTGTGATATACTTGAAGCAGTGGCTACCCATGATCTCTGGATTTAGCACTCTTTCTTTGGTATGCTTGGATCCAACAATGACATCAACGTCCTAAACTGCTCCCCGATTTTTTCCAAGCTTGTTGAGGGTCATGCTCCCCGGTGAACTATGTGATCAATGGTCGGCACTACAACAAAGGATACTACCTTGCACGGTATCTATCCAAAGTGGGCAACATTTGTGAAGACTATCTCGAAACCCTAGCACCCCCAAACTTTGCGAGTTTGTCAAGAAACAAGAAGCTTGCCGAAAAGACGTCGAGCGTGCATTTGGTGTCCTCCAGCAGAGATTTGCTGTCGTCCGGTTCCCCGCTATGACTTGGTCCAAAGATCAGATGTGGGAGGTGATGAATTGTTGTGTGCTTACACAATATGATTATTGAAAATGAGCGAAAACATCCGGTTCCTCTGGCTGAGCAACAAGCACCATATGAGAGAGGGTCCTCTTGCACAGCCTAATCACCAGGTGCCGACATCATGGGTCGCCTTCATTGCTATGCGCCAGGAGATTCGAGACTCTACAATGCATCAACAGCTGCAAGATGATCTGGTGGAGCACATATGGACGCTCCGAGGCAACGCCAACGCCGACGCCAACTAGTCTGTATTAATTTGTTGCAAAACTTGTGAAATTGTGTGCTTCATTTGTTTCAGCACTTGTTAAACATTGTAATGATTATCGCCGAATTTATTTCAGCAATTTTCTGACTCTTGCTCGCCGAACTTGTTAAATTTTATGTCGAATTTGTTTGAAATATGTCAAATGGTCGAGGTTGGGGGTTTCTTGCCGGGGTGACGGCTGGAACTTCAGCGCTCCCCATGCCAAATTTTCCTCCAATCCGGACGAAGATTTCGCCGGATTTGAGCGTGGGGAGCGCCAACGAGTGGAGATGCTCTTACCTTTGCAAACTCTCCAATCATAAAGATCAAAATGGTTTCATATAGCATTCATCATAAATGATTGAAGTGCTAGAAAAGCCAAGTTCATGGAAACTACCTTTCCGTCATAGAAAAAAGAATTCATTGGGTGCTAGTACCTGGCAACTAAACTATTAACTGGAAATCTAGCTAGCTAGCATCAGTGACTTTACGCGCCGAGGTGTTTATTTGGTTCCATATCAAGCATTTAGCACCAGCCCGATTTGTTGATCCTATTCAATCACAAAATACATAAAAACCCATATTCGAGAGCCTAGCAAAACTCGATGAAAATCCATTGATAAGAGCGAATTTGCTGAGATCCGGAATCAGAAATATGGTATAACAACTTCGAAAATCAGAATAAAAATAAAGCGTTTTCATCCACATCCAAATGCACACACACATAAAAAAAATCAGGCTATGAGCCGGGGCAGTGGCATTCCCGTGAAGTGAATAGGCGCCGGCCGGGAGGGGACTCTAGGCACAGAATTGTTTGTGGTAGTACATCAGGAGAGATCTATTACTCGTATCACTTTGTGCATCTAACAAAACCACATAATTACATCACTGCCTACAAGTGAACATGTGAAGAAAAAATAATAGACCAACTGATTCTAGGACAGTAACGAACGGA
Organism: Lolium multiflorum; assembly: GCA_030979885.1. NCBI lineage: Eukaryota > Viridiplantae > Streptophyta > Magnoliopsida > Poales > Poaceae > Lolium > Lolium multiflorum. The sequence goes on along the minus strand of CM061749.1, from coordinate 294,612,712 downwards.
ACATGCAAACTGCATAAATTGAGATAGTCAGATATATGAAACAGTTGATTTCTGCTCACCAAACAAATCAGGTTAAGGCGGCTTGACCACTCATCTTGCGGTACAGAGAAAAAAGTCCGTTACCACGTACATCGATAGTAAAATATGTTGTGAAACAACGAATTTCGAATTTAATATGTTGTATAGTCCTTGTTTCTATAGAACAATATCTGATGGAGCACTGATTACTGCATTAATGTATTTTTAAGTTTGCAAGCCACCCAACCAAATCGATTATCTCATCTCTAGCGTATGTAGCAGGTTTTAAGCATCACTCGTCACCAGGAAGAAAATTGATCAGCTTCGTACAATCAGTACTATGTAGCCAACTTTTCTGTAGGTCATGATCATCACTAATCAAGGGCCAATTCGACCAGCTTGGCAAAATCAATTAGCTTCGTATATAGGTTTTTTTTTGTTTTTTTTTTTGAACATTAAAGGCCCCGAAGGACCGGGAGCTGTATTAATTCCACGCGGTTACAGGCCAGATTACATAAAGAGTCTCCGAAAAACACCAAATTACAGAGAAGCCATCAAACTTTACGAACAGGACCCTAGGAAAGAAAGCAAAAAAGCGATCAGGTCCTTGATCTGCGCCGGAGAAAGGACATCGCCATCGACCGCTTCCAACGCCGCCGGGGAGCAAGCCACTTGGGGCATCGGGAGCCGGAGTTGTCAACGACGAGCCAGAAAGCCTCCCTGTGGAGGAAGAGAACCTGGATAAGGGACGCCTTTCGGCCATGTGATGCTGGGGCAGGGCGAGAACGCCGGCATGAGTCCCCTGTTGGAGAGCTTCCCAGGCTAACCGCCGTATGAACGACGGCGAGAATGAAGCACACTCAGCTCCGAGGTTGATGCAGATACGACACCGTCTCCAATGCTTACCAGCAGCACCGCCGCTGTCCTCGCTCTCGCCTCCACGGCCGACCGAGAGGAACAGCATCAGTGCTCTGCTACTGCACGAGAAGCAGCGCAGATAAGGCCACCCAGCAGCAGTCGACGAAGATCTGGCGCGGCTGTGCTCCTCCTCGCCTCCACGGCCAGCTAGGAGCTCGTTCACGCCATTGGTCGCCAGCAGGAGCGCTTTTCCCCCTCGCCTCCAAGGCCGGCCAGGGAAAGACTCCTCCCGCCGCAGTCGCTCTGCAGAAGGTGGTTCACCGCCACTTCTTTATTGGACTGAGCGTCAGTCCTCCTCTCCACTCCCCCCTCCGACCGCCGGAGAACAAGAGAGAGAAGAAAGAACCCTAGATTGGACGAGATCCAGGCGGCCAGATCTCCTCCACCGCTCGCACTACTGGGCATCAAGCCCCCTACCGGCATAAAGCCTCTAACCCTAGCTACTCTATGTACTCCGGCACCTCCCCTCCACCCATCTCGACCGGCGGCGCCGGCGAGATCGGCTTTGGTTCGGCCCAGCGCCTTCGAGGAGGCTCTCAGTTACTGTAGACGGGAGAGAAAACGAAAGGGGGGGGAATGTGACAAGGTATTAACTCATCAATGCCTACGGATTGTAGACTAGGGTTTAGTTGGAAGTAGAGGGCAAGTAGATCTCGAAGGTTTCAGCCGAAAAGTACTCGACAAAGCTAGGGTTTGAGAACAATGATTCGATGATCTCTGCGTCCCTCGACTCCCCCTTATATAGGAGGCGGAGCCGAGGGATTCGTGCTGTACAAGTTACAAAGTCCGGGAAGGTTTCTAACTCATCCCGCAAGATTACAAATAAGACTTTCTATTACAACTCTAGCTTTCCTTAATAATATCTTGTGCTTCCGAATCTTCTTATTCTTCGGGTAGTGGGCCTTCAATAAACCCCGGGTACTATCTTCGGCAGGCCCATTTGGGATGCCTATGTCAGTAGCCCCCGAGATTTTGCTTGAATCGTAGAGTTAAGGAAAATCTCCACTGTTTATCTTTATTCGACAACTTCAACTATTCTATATTTCTTCTCATAAACTTCTATATTGTGCAGGGATAATGGTAGTTGGGGCTAGTTCATCGGACGGATCAGGTACTAGTTAACTGCTCTAGTGGCAATCCGCAAAAACCTACTTCAAGATCACGTCCCTGGACATGATCTCGGGATACTGGTGTAAACTTCGACAGGTGCCGCTTTAGGTCTTACCATTCTGTCGAGTCCCAGTAAAATTTATCGGGTACCTAACGCGTCCGTTAGGATTTTTCTTCGTATCTGTTGATACGGATAAAAGTAGCAGAGCGCAGTCTTCGGCGATGCCACGCCCAGCAGAACGGATCTGGGGTCTTACCTTCGCAAATTTGCGGCATTCAAAAATTGATCGCAACTTTGGCGTTCTGAGAATATATTGTCGAGTGCTTATTCGGCTGTTGGAATGGCACATTTTATCGAGTCAAAAATGACTTATATTGCTCTCGCGATGGGAGTATATGCAGAGTTATTTATAACTCGAAATATACTCTGCTATCTTTCTTTTTTCTCTTTCTTTCCTATGATTTCATCGGGCACGCGAACAGCGTTCCCGATGGGAGTAGCCCCCGAGGCTACATCCAATGACTTGTACTTGGTTGTAGGCTCCACGCCTTATGCCGCTATATTTTCTTTTTATCTCCCGAAGTTTTATAATTTATCGGGTGCGCGAACAGCGCTCCCGATGGGAGTAGCCCCCGAGGCTATGATCAAATATTTGTATTTGGTCATAGGCGCACGCCATTTCTATCTTGTCTTTCTGGATCTTTTTCTTTTTTCCAAAATAGCCCCCGAGCATTTGATCAAAAACTTGTATTTGATCGAAGGCTTAGCATCATTTCCCATGTCGCCTTTTATGAAATTGTAAAGTCGAATTTTCTGCTCTGCCAAGGTGACGTTACTGCTGACGATAGCCACGATTGCAAGTCAAGAATCGCGAGAAGCCTTCTCCCACTGCCTTGCGGGCCCAATTAATCCATTAACTTAACACATCGTGCAAGTGGGGGACACACGTCCTCCGCTTTTTCCGGCACACGTACCGTAACTTCTTCGATGTTAAGTTACTTTTTTACCCTCATTTCCACGTGGCTATCATCTGCCACATATTTTCCTTATCCAACGGTCCGCCGCTTCAGCGCACCTCTATATAAGGTCTTCTTCTTCCTCCTCGAGCACCTTCGCTCGCGCCGTCCGCCTGTTTCCATCTGCAAATTTCCTCCTGCGACCCTGCGCCATCCAAGCTCTTCGTCTCCAAGCTGCAAATCCTGCGCCATTGCTGATGCCACCTCGCCGGTTGACAAGGCACAGCACGCCGGATTCTTCCATGGCAGCCGTGGATCTGGGGACGGCGGAGTGGGAAAGATCAAAGATTTCCACCCAGGACATCAACATGCTGAAGAAGCTGGGGATCAACAAGAAGCCCAAAGCGCTATGCTTCCCCAGTGAAGAGAGCTACCCAACCCCTCCAATGGGGTACCGGGTAAGTTTTGTCGACCACCTCATCCGCGGTCTTTCCGCCCCCATTCATCCTTTTCTCCGCGGGCTGCTTTTTATCTACGGTCTGCAACTCCACCACCTCACGCCAAACTCGATTCTTCATATCTCCATCTTCATCACTCTTTGCGAGGCCTTCCTTGGCGTCCAGCCTAACTGGGCGCTATGGAAGCGCATTTTTTTCTGTCGCCGCAATGGCTCTCCCAATGTCGCCTATAATATAGGCGGCGTTGTAATGTTCGTCCCACTGGCGACTACTTCGACGTCAAACTCCCTGACTCAAGGATGGCGCAAGAAGTGGCTGTACATTCAAGAGGAAAACCATGGATGTGCTGAGGACAACATCCCTCCTTTTGATGGCGCCGAGAAAATCTTTCACCGCCGCTCCTGGGACGCAGAGACTATTGAAGAATACTTGATGGCTCGCATCCACGAGTTGCAGAATACTCGCGGCAAAGAGTTATCTGGTATCCAAATCACTGCATACTTTCTTAGGACTAGAGTGCAGCCGCTTCAGGCTCGCAAATATCCTCTCTGGAAATATGCTGGCGACAAAGACGCAGATCGGCTGTCGGTGGATTTGGAGGTCAGGGACTTAGAAAACTTGTCCGAAAAATCTCTTCTCTCAGCAAAAAAGATCCTGTCCCTTCTTCTTGTCGTGTAAAACCATTCAGCGCTGCCAATCCACTTCCCAAGGTAATCTTTATCGATTGTCTTGTTATTGCTTTGCTATCTTTGTTATAACTCCTTTTCTGACATCTTCTCCTGTTTTATTTTTATTTTGTACAGAACCATCCAGACCTTGTCTCGCTTCCTCCTCTTCCTGAAGGTGGAGAAGTCGAAGAAAGGGCCATTGTCACCGATGACAACCAAGAGGCCCCCTCTTTTGTGAATGAACCGTGGATTCTCTAAAATCTGCGGGATCTTCTGAGAAAGATGGTGCTTCCGAAGGTACTGCATCAGCGCAATCTCCTCCTCCTGCTGTTTCTCCAAGGAACAAAAGGAAGAGGAATAATGTCGAAGATTCCGGCACCTCCAAAGCCAAAGAAGTTGATCCTTCACGTCAGAAGGCAACTTACGATCCATATCTCGAATCCCTCGTCAGCTCGTGAGTCACTTTTATTTCCCCTTATTTCTGTAGTCGAAGTTTTTTGTCTTATCTTGCTTTTTATGCTGTCGATTTTTAATCACAGTGATGATGAGGAAGAAGCACCAACTCTTGATGTGGCTCCTCGAACGAGCACGTCACATACTTTAATTGTTTCGGAGACGCCAGTTGAGGGAGAAGAATCCTCGCCTCCTCAACAAAACGTCGTCACCACCACTCCTCCTTCAAGCCCTCTTGCTCCTTCACCCAAAAGGACAAGGGTTGAAACGATCATGGAGCCTGCCCCTCAATTGGGTAGCTCTTCTAATCCGCTCTTAGATGATGTAAGTTTTTTGACTTTCTTGCCAGTATCTATATTTCCTCTGTTTGCTTCTTTATGCCTTCATATTTTTCTCGTACCGATGTTTTCTTTCTTTGTTCTTCTTTGACAGCCCATGATCAAAGAGCTTGTTCGTATCGGATCCCAATTTATTGGGTACCGTGAATATGCCAGCAGGACTGAAGGTAATAACTTTTTTGTCATTGTTTCTGACTTCTTGCTCCTGTTTTTGTCGCAATTTTGACTTTTCTTTTCTATTTTGACAGAGAAACTTGCAGAGGCCAACAAGCTTGCCGACGATCTTGCTCGAAACTGGAGCAAAGTGAAGCGGCCCGCAAGAAAGCCGAACTTGATGCTAGCGAAGCCAAAGCGGAGGCTGATGAAGCCAAGGCAAAAGCTGCTAGTACCGAGGAACTGCAGAAGAGACTTGAGGATGCTGAAGCTGCTTTAAACGAGCACAAAGCCGCACAGGCTACTCGTGAAAAGGGGATCCTCAAGCGCCTGAATTCGCAAAATCGGCGCTTCCAAGGTAATTTTATCGATCCCTTCTATTTTTCATAGGACTTGCTTTTTCTTGCTGTTGACCAACATTTATTTCCTGTGGTAGGCCAAACAAACCAAGAGTTTGATTTGGAGAATCCCAACAATGATCCTCTCCTTGACGCACTTTCTTATCTGGAGTTTCATGGATCCGAAATTCGTGAAGGCGTGGTGAATGCTGACGCAGGATTGTCGAAGCTGTTCCCCTACTTCTTCCCGAAGAAAGAGGAGCCCAAGACTTTCCTTGCCCTTGCCAAGAGCTTCAATCCATCAGAGGACCTTGGACTGAAAATGCGCCAGGAGAACATGAAGATTGCTGTTGAGAGCGTTGTTGCCTTGGTCGCTAGCCAACAAAATGTTGACTGGATGAAGGTTGGCGACACCGAGCAGATAGAGCAGACAAAATGGCGGTCGTTGATCAAGGCAGCCAAGCCCAACACGAAGAAAATCCTGGCTTATCTCGGGATCAAGCCGTCTTCAACTCCTAGCTCATAAAGGCCGGAGGTCTAGTTGCATGCCTCTTTTTTTTCTTTTCTTTGCTTTCTGTTTCTTTTTCCCTTGTCGCCATTTTAGCTTTGGCGACAATTATCCTAGTAGTCCTTTTGGAGCACTTCTGTAATATCCTTGTAATTTTTCTGGAAATCAATGAAATTCTTCCTGGCACTATCATTGATCCTGGGATTTTCTTTGCCAGTTAATATTTGATAACTACTCGGTCAATCCTTGCTCTGCCGATACTTCACCTGCTTCTTCATTCTCGAAGAAAACCTTTGCCGGAGATTTTTCAAGTGAACACTTGTCGCCAGATTTGCAAGAACTTCGCCAACAACTTCAATCCATGAAGAAACAAACTCTTGCGATGATGGAACAATCTCGACAAGCGTCCGAGAGAGAGAAAATTGCTCTTCAACAGGCAAAAGAAGCCATTGCTGCGAAGGATGCTGCTGTTGCTGAGGCTGCTGAAACTTCTTCTCGCGAGAATTATATTCTTCAGCTAATGACTGACGCCAGTTTGGACATGACAGGTATGTTTCCTGCTCATAATCATGTTGGATGTTGTTCTTTGCTATTCGTTCCTTGATATTTTGTTTGATGTGCCAGGCTCATTTCTGGATACTGCTGCCGAGGACCAACGTGTTGAAGCTCGAACCAATGTTTTGCTGAGACTGGCTGCGCAACATGGATCTAACTTTTGGGTCACTCCTGAGCGCACCCGCCAAATCGTCAGATTTCAAGATCGCGCGGCTCAGGTCCGTGACTTCCTTGACTTCTGTACGAAGACTTTATTCTTAGTTTATGGAACCATGTTCCCTCGAACAAGATGCCAGAGACCCTTCCAGCTTTAATGGAAAAATTTCGAGATGCTCCTCGAATCCATGGCTTTGTGCGGGCTCAACTTTCTGCTGGCGCAAGATTTGCCATGATGATGATAAAAATTTGCCATCCAAAATTGCCCATAGATCAAATTGTTCCTACTTGCCTGGCGAAGATGGCAAAGAAGAAGAGAAATATGGGCAAAATTGATGATTTGGTGACTCCTGTTGCCGAAGATATGATGGATGAACTTCTTCGGATGGATTCTGAGTTCTTCGTGAAGGGAAGCTATGCTAAGCATAGTACTCGTCCTTCTACTGAGCGAATAACCATAGACCATGTGCTAGGTTTCCCTTGAAGACTTTTTCCTCTTCTTGCTGTATTTTCATCATTGATACATCTTTGTGTATTTGTAAACACACCCTATATTGTAAAGCTGTCAACTCTGTATTTTTTCTATTTTTGATCACCGAGCCCCCGGGCCTTTGGCTGGAATTTATACTGTTTTGCCATCTCGAAAATTTTTCCTCCTGTCGTAATAAGATATCTTTGTTTTTTCATTGATGGGTAAAAAGCCCCCGAGTGTCGTGGTGTCGAAGTTCTATATTTTTTGTTGCGAGGTTTTCAGACCAAAGCAATAAGATTTTGACGAGTATACTATATTTATAATTTGTTAGCTTCCGATATTATATTTGGCGAGGTATTAGTGTACCAAGGCGAAATATTTCGGTAAATCTAGTTTGTCTGTATTGTACGTATTTTGAGACTTGAAGGCGTTGAACCCCCGAGCGTGTCGAATAAGAAGTATATCTCCACTATCTTTATTATATTGCAGCACCGCGAGCCCGCCTCATTAAAAACCTTTACGGCCCCACTCGGTGCCCCGAAAAGGAAAAGAGTGCGTCTGAAAACTCGCGCGTTTCAGTACATTGTATTTTTACAGAGGAAGACTATATTTCAACTTCTAGGCGTAGAACCGCCCGAGCTGCGCCACGTTCCAAGGGTTTTTCTCGGGAGCCCCTGTCTTCTTGTCCTTGATCCTGTATGCTCCTCCGTCGATGACTTCCGTGACGACGTAAGGCCCCAACCATGGTGATTCGAGCTTCTCGGTGCTTTTTTGGTTTAACCGTAGGACCAAATCCCCGACCTGGAAAGATCTGGGCCTTAATCGTCGACTGTGGTAGTTTTTGAGGTCTTGCTGGTATTTGGTGACTCGTGAAAGTACTTCATCTCGAGCTTCGTCGAGTGCATCCATATCATCCTCCCGAGCTTTTTGTGATGTTTCTTCGTCATACTTTGTTACTCTTGGAGAATCATGCTCTATTTCAATTGGTAATACTGCTTCGGCTCCGTGGACGAGAAAAAACGGAGTTTCTTGTGTTGCCGTATTTGGTGTTGTTCGGATGCTCCACAAAACACTTGGCAATTCCTCTGGCCAAGTATGTCGAGCTTTTTCAAGCGGTCCTAGCAGGCGCTTTTTGAGGCCGTTGCAGATGATTCCATTGGCTTTCTCGACTTGGCCGTTGGTTTGCGGGTGCCCAACTGACGCAAAGTGCAATTTAATGCCTACTTCTGCACAGTACTCCGTGAATTCCTTGGACGTAAAATTTGACCCGTTATCTGTGACAATGCTATGGGGCACTCCAAACCGAAAAACGAGGCCTTTCACAAACTTTATTGCCGACGCTGCATCTGGTGAATTTATTGGCTTCGCTTCTACCCACTTGGTGAATTTGTCGACAGCGACCAGCAGGTACTCATATCCTCCTGGCGAAGCTTTGTGCAACTTGCCCACCATATCAAGTCCCCATTGGGCAAAGGGCCACGACAATGGTATTGGTGTTAATTCCGCCGCTGGAGAGTGAGGTTTTGCGGCAAATCTTTGGCACGCATCGCAGGTTCGTACTATTTCCTTGGCATCCTTGATTGCTGTCAACCAATAAAATCCTGCCCGAAAAACCTTGGCTGCAATAGCTCGACTACTTGCGTGGTGGCCGCATATTCCTTCGTGTACATCCTTCAGAATTATTCTTCCTTCTTCGGTGTGACACACCTTTGCAAGACGCCTGAAATACTTCGCTTGTATAACTCCCCTTTAACCACTGTGAAAGCTTTGGATCGTCGAATAACTCGCCTTGCTCAACTGGATCGTCGGGTATTTCTTTTCTGAGGATATATGATATATATGCTTGCATCCAAGGAACTTCTACCATCATCACAAGCTCTTGGTCCTCTTCGTCCTCCGTGGTTTCTTTGAGGGGAGCCGAAGTTTTTTCTTCCTTTGCTTTTTTCTGCACCTTTTTTGGCTTCGTGGATCTCTCTGCTATTTCTTCCCAAAATACTCCTGGCGGGATTGGAAGGCACTGCGACCCGATATTTGCGAGAACATCGGCTTCATCATTGCTCAATCTACTGATGTGATTTACCTCGCATCCATCGAACAGCTTCTCGAGCTCATTGTACACCTCCTTGTATGCTATCATGCTATCATTGACTGCATCACATTGGTTCATAACTTGCTGAGCCACCAATTGTGAGTCGCCAAAGATTTTTAGTCGGGTTGCACCGCAAGCTTTCGCCATCTTCATCCCGTGTATGAGGGCTTCATATTCTGCTTCATTGTTGGACGCGTTGGGGAACGTCATTCGGAGGACGTACTTTAATTTGTCGCCTTCAGGTGATATAAGTATCACTCCTGCGCCAGCTCCTTCTACTCTCTTGGATCCATCAAAGTTCATGGTCCAAGTTCTTGATAAATCTGGGGTCCTGTGTTTTGGCTCCATCCACTCTGCAATGAAATCTGGCAAAACTTGCGACTTGATTGCCTTTCTTTTTTCATACGTGATGTCCTGAGGGAAAGTTCTATTCCCCAAAGGAGACACGCCCGTAGCTTCGGATTGTTCAATATATTTGACAGAGGTGCTTCATTGACTACTATTATCGGGTGTGCCGAAAAATAGTGTCTCAACTTTCTTGCCGTTGCAATTACTCCATATGCTAGTTTCTGGTACTGCGGGTACCTTTGCTTGGAAGGCAATAAAACTTCACTGATGAAATATACCGGCCTTTGCACTCCATGGAGTTTCCCTTCTTCTTCTCTTTCGACAACTAACACCGTACTCACCACTTGGGGTGTGGCTGCAATGTACAACAGGAGAGGTTCCTTTTCCTTCGGTGCTACCAAGATTGGTGGTGTCGAGATTGTGCGTTTCAGGTCCTCGAAAGCTCTTTCGGCCTCTTCGTTCCACTGGAATTTCTCCCCTTGTTTTATCAGAGCGTAAAATGGTAACGCTTTTTCACCCAGCCTGGCGACGAATCTGCTCAAAGCTGCGACTCGCCCAGTTAGCTGCTGTATTTCTTTCAACTTTGTTGGCTTCCTCATTGTTACGATAGCTTGTATTTTGTCGGGATTTGCTTCAATCCCTCTTGCTGAAACTAGAAACCCCAGAAGTTCTCCTGCTGGGACGCCGAAAGAACACTTCGCCGGGTTCAACTTGAGGCAGAATTTGTCGAGGTTATCAAAAGTTTCCTTGAGATCCTCAATCAGCGTTGCTCCCTTCTTTGACGTTATGACGACGTCATCAATGCATACTTGTACATTTTTTCCAATTTGTGTCGCCAAACACTTCTGCATCATCCTCTGATATGTTGCTCCCGCGTTTTTCAGACCAAAAGGCATTGTTCTGTAACAAAACACGCCATAAGGTGTGATGAACGCTGTCTTTACTTCATCTTCTTCTTTCAATCTGATCTGGTTATAACCAGAATATGCATCCAGGAAGGAAAGACGTTCACATCCAGCCGTGGAGTCGATAATTTGATCGATCCTCGGGAGGGGAAAGTGATCCTTTGGACAATGTTTATTGAGACACGTAAAGTCGACGCACATGCGAAGGACCTTAGTGTTTTTCTTCGGCACCAACACCGGATTTGCTACCCATGTGGCCTCTGTGTGCAGCTCCTTGATAAAACCAGCTTCGAGTCGATCGATTTGATAGATAGCCTTGCGGTTTGGTTCCGAAAACGCCGCAAAGGTTGTTTGATTGGTCTCGCTAGTGGATCCAAGTTTAGGTGGTGCTCGGCTAGTTCCCTGGGTACTCCTGGCATGTCAGCTGGACACCATGCGAAGATTTTCCAGTTCTCACGGAGGAACTCGACGAGCGCGCTTTCCTATGCGAGGTCCATGTCGTTTGCGATGGACGTCGTCTTTTTCGGGTCTGTCGGGTGAATCTGCACCTCCTTAGAATTTTTCTCAGTATTGAAAGTTGATTCTTTATTTGGCCTTCGACGTCTGGCAGCACATCGTAGTCAGTCATACTCCTTGACGCCAATACGGCTTGCATCCCGAAAGTTTCGATATCCGATGAAAATCATTGTCGCACTTATAAGGCGAAGCTTCCTTTGAATGTGATTGGTCCCTTAGGTCCAGGCATCCTCCACAACAGGTATGTATAATGTGGTACTGCCATAAATCTAGCATATGCTGGTCGTCCCAACAAAGCGTGATACTGCGACGGAAAATCCACAACTTCAAATTCCAGCTTCTCGATTCTATAATTCTCTCGGGTTCCAAACTGAACGTCGAGATTAATCTTCCCCTGGATAACTTGGTTTCTCCGTTGTGATACCGTGGAACCTCGTGTCTGTTGGCTTCAAATTTGCTAGGGATATGTTCATCTTCCTCAATGTATCCGCATACATAAGGTTTAAGCTGCTTCCACCATCTATGAACACTCGAGAGACATCAAATCCCGCAATGACTGGTAGGATAAGTGCTGACTGCCCTGGTCGAGGAACTTGCTGCGGATGATCTGCTATGGTGAAGCCAATATCTTGCCCTGACCAATTAAGATACTCGACTGTTGGTGGAGGCATTTTTTCTGCCATGAACACCTGTCGCGAGATTACTTTTTGAGCTCTATTGGATGGCCTTCCCTTCTGAATCATCGACACCGCTCCGTTGGAGTTAGGATCAACGTAAGGTGGTGGTGGAGGTGCTGCCGCTATTCTGAGCTGATGTCGATTGTCGTCCGTAATCGCGGGAGGAGGTGGCAAGTGAATCTCACTCCTGGGTTCTCGAGGATTTCTCTGTGCTGCCCTAGCATTAGCATGCTCTGCCCACCTTAACATTGCTTGGAAATTGCGACAATCTTTCTGCAGATGTCCTGACTGCCTTTTCCCGCTGTCGAGGAAAAAGTGCATCTGACATGGCCCGTTCATCATCTCTTCAGGAGACACGAAAGGCCTCGGGAACCTAGGCCCGCTATTTTGCCTGTTGTTTCGAGAGTCATCTCTGTTGCCGCCTCGCTGCTCATTGCTTCTCGATAATCATCTCTGTTGTTTCCTCCGTGTTTGCTCGGAAGCCTGCCGAAATTTGTCCTGGAGCATCATAGCTCGGGTACTGCCGAGGAAATCGTCGCCTCGGTTGATAATTTCGACCACGGTCTTCCTCTGGCGACCTGTGCCGTTTGTTGTGGACAGCATCTTCTCCATCTGCCCATCTGTTTGCTATTTCCATTAACACGGATACTGTCTTTGGATTGGTCCTCCCCAAGTCCTCGATGAAATCTCCACGCCTGATTCCTGCGACAAACGCATCTATCGCTCTCTCGTCGGATATATCTTCTGCCGAGTTTTTGATGATGTTCCACCTTTGGATATATTTTCTCATTGGCTCGTGGCTTTTGTCGGCACGCCCTCAACTCCTCTAACGATGCAGGTTTTTTGCATGTGGACCGGAAGTTCTTGACGAACACGTCCTCGAAGCTTTCCCAGCTGTCGATAGATCCTGGAGGGAGTTTCTTTATCCAAGATCGTGCGGCACCACTCAAATGCACCTGGATGCTTTGCATAGCTGTTGCCCTGGTTCCTCCTGTGAGCTTCACCGTCTCGAGATAATCAACTAGCCAATCCTCTGGATCTTGAAGGCCGTCGAATTTTTTGAAATTATCGGGTAACTTGAATCCTGAAGGTACTCGAGTTTTCCGCACTCTCCTCGTGAAACACGGCAAACCACACATATCCTCGTCGTTTAACTCGGGACCGCCGATGTTCCCTTCGCTTTGTCGCGCTCTATCGACCCTTGCTTGTGCTGCCGTGTCCCTTGCTCCACTTGGTCCTTCGGGAGCTGCTGCTGCGCCGCAGTCGTGGACTATTTTGCCTTGCCGTTCCTTCGGGAGGTGTTGATACAAACGCCGTCCCCATGGCTCCAACTCCTGCTATTGCCATGTTGTACAGTGTTTCCCTTGGATCTCCTGGAGGTGGTTTAGATGCGAGGATAAAAGCATGTGTCGCCATATACCCAGCCTCTGGTGTCTTAGGGATGATGTTTCCTCTTGTGTCTATCGACATAAAGGACATGTCGAGGTTTTGGACCAGGTGCTCTCTTTCTGATTCGGGTATGTGTTGTAACCTTGATCTTGCCCTGTTCCGAGCCTCCTGTGGCTATCACCCGAAGTTCTAGATTGTCGACTCAGCTCTGCCCTTCTCTGATGGATTTGCTCCTTTCTTCTGTTTAACTCAGCTGTCTGTTTTTCCAATTCCCTTGCAGCTCGTGCGAGCCTATATTGATATGCTTGTAATTTCTGGCGTGGCTGTGGTGGCCATTGGCTCTGAGCCGTCCATAGCTCTTGCGGCTCTATCCCATGCTGCTTGCGGGAGTTGAACTCTGTGTCGCGGCTGTGGCCCGACGTACTTATTGCCCAGCCTCGTCGCAGATCGGAGGGATCAACGTATGGATTTCCCAGATCGTCGAAAGCCTTAGATGTTTCCTCTTGGTCATGGATTGGCTCTCCAATGACATAAATCTGATGATACTTTGTATTCAGATCTATGTTGGGTTTGGTGACACCATCGTTGAGATTGGTGAAGACCTTGCCCATAGTAGATTTGTCGATGAAGTCGTATCGACACTGCTTGAGCCATCGCTTATATATGAGCGCAGATGACTCAAACGACATGTCGCTGAAGATCTTGGCGAGTTTCTCTTGCCCTGGTGCTGATGTAGCGCGACGACGAAGTTTCTTCTTCTCCTGATTCGGTTGACGATGTATAGCTTGAAAAATCGGAATCGACCGCCGATGATCCCGACGAAATCGGAATTTCGACACGATACGATCCTTCTTTCTCGACGCGAAAGTGAAACCTTCCGAACGTCATCTCCATAGGCTCCTCCGATACGCATATGCATCCAAACGGGAGGGTGGGTGAGGAACAAAATCGACAGACCAGCAGCGATGTTTACCTCGATCCATTGCATTGCTTGCGGTTGACGATGTCGAAGATCTTGAACGTGCCATCGAGATCGGATCCTTGACGCCTCTAATCCCCACGGTCGGCGCCAATTGACAAGGTATTAACTCGTCAATGCCTACGGATTGTAGACTAGGGTTTAGTTGGAAGTAGAGGGCAAGTAGATCTCGAAGGTTTCAGCCGAAAAGTACTCGACGATTACAAAGCTAGGGTTTGAGAACAATGATTCGATGATCTCTGCTCGACTCCCCCTTATATAGGAGGCGGAGCCGAGGGATTCGTGTTGTACAAGTTACAAAGTCCGGGAAGGTTTCTAACTCATCCCGCAAGATTACAAATAAGACTTTCTATTACAACTCTAGCTTTCCTTAATAATATCTTGTGCTTCCGAATCTTCTTATTCTTCGGGTAGTGGGCCTTCAATAAACCCCGGGTACTATCTTCGGCAGGCCCATTTGGAATGCCTATGTCAGAATGAGAGCTTCACACTTCGTATATTTTTTTTTTTGACACAAATACAGTAGGGAAAGGCTCCCTACTGTGTCATTTTCTATTAAAAAATGAGATGAATATGTACAATGGTGAAGTACTTATTACATGTTCATAGGGTGTCAATCCATGATTGCATCCCTTCCTTAAGACTAGGCTTAGCTCTATGCAAAGTTAAAGTGAAAGTGGCTCTAAATTTGCTAATACATCTCCACACTTCGTATATAGCTAGAAGATCACATCACTTCAGCCCTTATTTAGCTTGGAGGGAGTACTTGATACGAACATGTCCCTGCGTCGGTTGAACATGATGATGGTCACCGGCGCCAGAGGAGTAGTCAACATTACGAAAAATACAAGCTGATTTATCAGCATCATATTTTAAAAATAAAAAAAATGTCTGCCCGCTAGCTGACGTGGCTGATTCATTCGGCTAATATGCGCACAGTAGTTTGGCGTGCAAGGAGTTCATCTGAGATATCTTGTGTGAATACATGCATGTGCAGCTCTTCATACGCCAAGGGGACCCCATCAAGCATGTACAGTTACTGGTTTGTACACACAATGGCAGGCAAGGTTGTCTAACAAAATAATAAACTAAAGAGTAAAGTCTGAAAAAAACCCTGAATTCATAGAGGATGTTGAGATTGCACCCTGAACTTCCAATCCCGAAATTCAGCACCCTAAACTTAGTATTCCCGGTCTTTACTTCGCCAAGCTCGTTTCTGCCTGGAGTTTGCTGACGTGGCAGCAGTCAACGCCAGGATTGCTGACTCAACAAATCTGAATGTAGAATCCGCCCATCCTCTTCGTTGTCCTTGCACCGTCGCACACCTCCTCTGCTTGCAGCTGCCCCTCCCCACCCGCGCAGTATAGATTACACTATCTGCTCCCTCGGCGTCCAAACACACGCTCGCACGCGAGTAGCAGCAACTCTGGCCCTGCAACAATGATCGCGCGCTAGCAAGGCCGCCGGCGCCATCGCCGCCATGGAGAAAGGTGACGCAAGAGAGGAAAAGGAGAGGGCGATTTCGGCATGGATGTTTCGCGCTACGGTGGCGGGTGTGGTGGTGGCAGGGCTCGTTTAGTGTGCAGTGGCGTTCCACCCGGGGCGACCGAGCAGCTATGGAGCTCTCCTTCTTTTCCTGTTCTGGCGTGTGCCGGGACCGCCACCTTGGCAGACACCACCTGTTGGCCTCGTCCTCCTTGGCACGCCGATCTCTCCATCTCTTCGCTTCCTCCGACGCCTGCCGAGACTGCTGCCTCCGTAGCTCCCATGACCCGCCGCGCCCGGCCATGTCAACCCCGACGGACCCGAACGGTCAGCTCGAAAAGGAGAATAGAGCGAGCTGCAGGGCGCATGCCATGCTGCGGGAAGCGCTGTCGAGCTCTAGGTCGTGCGCTGCATTGCAAGCCTCGCTGTCGAGCTCCATGGCGCGTGCCAGAGGTCTAGGGCTCTAGGCTCCACGCGATTTTGAGGGGGCACCGCGGGAAAAGGGAACGCCGGGGAGGGAGGAGAGTCTGAGGAGGGGAGAACACCGGGGAGGAACGTGAGGGCACTGGACCGTCGCGGTGTGCAGCATACGCGCCGTTTTGGGACGCCCTCCTTCCGCTCCAATGACGAACGGACCACGGACACGGGGACGGAGAGATGCAGCTAGCAACCACCAGCGTCTCTTCCGCCTGCCGCACGAAATCTCTGTCCCCAGGCCCCAGCTCCCTTGCCGTGATAGCCCAGCGCGTACACCTCCTTCAGCAGAGTCGATAGCCCGCAAACAAACCGGTACTTAACTTGAACCCGGGAATCTGATGGTTGGGAGTTTTATTTGAAACGTTTTTTTATCTATATGGGTGGCAAAGGGGCAATATGTATTTTGGTGGGAGGGCAAATCCGTCCAAAAAAGTGTTGGACCACAAGAAACCTTATTTCCTTTATTATTAGGTATAGATAACATTGCGGCACTCCTTTGGCTTCTCTACTAAAGTCCACACTTTGTTGTGCTTGAAGTTGTTGAGTTCATCGTGCATAGCATCCAACTAATCCAGATCTTCAAGAGCTTCAAATACTTTCTTTGGTTCCACTAAGGAGATATAAGCATGATGATTGCTAAAGTTAGCCAATTGCCTTCTTGTGGAAATTCTTCCTCTTACATCACTTAGGACCTTCTCATGAGTGTGTTCAAGAAGTTCCAAGTTCCTATATCTTCTTGCAAGACAATGGGCCTCGATCTCCTCCTTGGTTCTTCTAGGCCTTGGAGGCCTTGGAGGGATCACTTGATCAACTTGATCGTTTGGGTCCCCGTCTTGACCATCAAATTGAGCTTCCTCAATCTCTTGAGTGTGTGTCATGTGCTTGATCTTGGATATCATTCGGTGAGTACCAAATATTAAATGGATACTCATCGGAGCCATCATGAATCCTTGGTTGATCTTGTCCTTGATCTTGAACACTAGAGGAGTGGTCTTGTTCTTGTTCTTGGGTTGGTGCATCATTAGCTTCAAGAGATGGAGTTTGTTGATGTTCTGAAGATGAGGGCTCCACCATAGTAGAGCATAGTCCTTCCCGAGACGCCACACCGTGTCCCTCAATGGGGCGGAAAAATCCCACACCCATTCTTACTATGGCATCTTGAGGTATTTCATCACCTGCACAAACATCAACTTGCCCCACTTGGGAGCCATCATTTTCCTCGAACTTCACACTACAAGATTCGATGATAATCCTGGAGGATATGTCACAGACTCTATAGGTGTGAGATTCGGCACCGTAACCAACAAATATACCCTCCAAAGCTTCAGGAGAAAATTTAGATAAACGAACTCTTTTGATTTTATAGAAACACTTAGACCCGAACACCTTGAAGTATGAGATGTTAGGCTTGTTCCCAGTGAGTATTTCATATGGATTCTTGTTCAAGCCCTTACGGAGATAGAGCCGATTAGAATAATGACAAGCGGTGGAGATTGATTCGGCCCAAAAATTATAGCGGGATTTGTACTCCGCCATCATAGATCTTTCCATATCCATAAGAGTCCGGTTCTTCCTCTCCGCAACACCATTTTGTTGAGGGGTGTATGCAGTGGAATATTGATGTCTAATCCCCTCATCACTAACAAAATTGTTGAGTGTGTAGTTCTTGAACTCGGAGCCGTTGTCACTTCTTATTGCCAATATAGTGAGGTTGTGTTGACGTTGCACCTCGGTGGCAAAGTCGATGAAGATTTGTTGAGTCTCATCTTTCTTCTTGAGAAAATAGATCCAAGTGTATCTTGAATAGTCATCAACAATCACCAAGCAATGTTTCTTCACACCAAGACTTGAATGAGTGGTAGGACCAAAGAGATCCACATGAAGGAGCTCCAAGATCCTCTTGGAAGAGATAATAGTCTTGCTTGGGTGCGGAGAGTCATGCATTTTGCCTTCAACACAAGCCCTACAAACATGATCTTTGGCAAAAGAAATATCTTCCATTGGTCCGACAATATGGTTTCCCTTGTGAAGACTTTGCAAAGTTATCATGTTGACATGGGCCAAGTGGTGATGCCACAACCAACCCACATCCGCCTTTCTGAATAGGCACATCGCACTTGACGTGGCGGCCCCCGAGAAGTCTACCACATACAAGTTGTGTTCGCGATACCCAACAAAACGAATTTTAAAGTCTTGATCCACAAGAGGACCACTATATCATTATCAATAAAGACGGCAAAACCCATCTTGCCAAGGCCGGATACGGACAACAAATTGTAACCAAGGGTTTTGACAAGCATGACATCCACAAGAGTAATGTTGTGTGCAACCACAACCTTGCCAAAACCCAATACTTCGGATGTTGAATTATCGCCAAAGGAGACGATGATTTCATGAATGTTGGGCCTCAACTCCTTGACGAGATTCTTGCCGCCGGTCATATAACTTGTGCATCCACTATCAAGCACCCATTTTGAACGTCCGACAGCATAGTCCTACAAGATATCAATTCTTGGATTTAGGTACCCATTTTTCAATGGGTCCTCTTTTGTTAGCAACAAGGGTCTTTGGGACCCAAATAGACCAAGAAATATAACCATCATAAGGGCCAACATATTTTACATAAACATCACCATAATAATCTTTAAATAAAACATAGTGAGGGTTAGCAATTCCCGCATGATCATCATTAATAGTTTTGGCCTTTGGGGCATCACCACTAATGACAACCTTCTTCTTTTATTGTGCGGGCTTGGCCTTCTTCTTGTTTGCCTTCTTTGCCTTGGCATTATAGCCAGTGCCCTCCTTCCCATTGTACATTTGCTTACTCAAGAGGTCATCCAAAGATAGCTTACTGGGGGCCTTAGCAAATTCATCCTTCAACCTAGAATTTTTCTCAACAATATTTGCATGATCACAAGTAGAGGTAGAAGCGCTAGGCACATCATATTTAGCAAGCCTAATTTGAAGTTGCTCATTAGACTTGGAGAGAAGAGAGTGTTCACTATTCAAGGCTTTGTGAGCCTTGTCTAGATCATCTAGATCCTTCACAAGTTTCTCATGATCAACACCAAATTTGGCCTTTTTCTTTTTAAGCATATTTACCTTAGCCTTAGCAAGATCTCTTTGTTTGGTGATTTTAGCAATTTCATCTTGAGGCTCTTCGAGAGTTTTTGGTTTCTCTTCAAGAGAGGCGCTAGTCTCTTGTTCTTCCTCAAGAGCATTTTTAAAGAGGAAATTTCAAGATAATTCTCTCTTTCTATTTGACATTTTTTTATCAAGGATATCTTCTAGTTGTGCTAGACGACACATGAGAGCCCCAACATGCTTTTTGGTGTCACCTTTCAAGTTAAGCATGAACTCATTGAACTCAAGCATTTCTTGTTTAATTTTTAAGCTAGCATGATCAACCCCTAGAACATTTGGAATGTTAGGCATAAAGGGTTAGGGCATGATACCTCGGAAGATTTAGCCATGAAGTAATTTGCTTCCTTCATGTGAATATCCTCATTGGGGGAATCAATTGGTGATGAAGAGGTGGTGGAGATGGAAGCAAGAGCAACCAACCCATTGGAAGTTTCATCTTCTTCTTCATCATCATCATCATCCCCGGATGTGTATTATTCTTGAGTTGAGAGCACAATAGATGTATCCAAAGAGGACCTTGCCATGAAGAAATGTGCATTATTGATGTGAGGGTTCTCATTGGGGGATTCAAAGAGGGATGAAGAGGGACTATTGGTGGTGGCAATGGCGGCCACTTCCTTTGAGGTCTCTTCTTCATCACTATCACTATCATTGTCATCTGAAGAATACTACTCTTTAGTCATTAGCACAATTCTTGATGGCCTCTTGTTTTTCTTATTCTTGATGTAGAGTTTATTGTTGGGTTACTTTGAATCTGTGCTCTTGTCCTTGGGAATGAGCCTTCCACCACGAGTTTCTCTATTCTCATAGGGGCACTCAGCGATGAAATGGAATTTGTCACCACAATTGAAATAAGATCCTGACCTTGGGCCCGAGTTATTGAACCCACTAGCTTTGTTTCTCTTGATGTTTTATTCCATTGCTTTGGATGGATAAACCAAAAAGGTTCTTGCATGGAAAGCCATATGGTCATGGTAGTGGTATTCCAAATCCTCCGGATAGGACATGCTCCAAGAGGTTCTATATGGTTCTTGAGTGTCCACCTCTTCCACCGTATTGACCTTCAAAGCAAGATTTGTGCCTCTTGACATCCCTATAGCACGATTCCGAGAATCTTGAGAGCTTTGTTCGGCCACCTTGAGAGCTTGCATCTCGTGCACCACTTGATAGGAAGTTAGCTTAGAATAGCTTTCTCTTCCAAGGATACTCTTGACATCAATGGGTTCATAAGGCATCATGCAATCAATATACTTGTCCTTGATCCAAAAGTCATCAATATGGTGGGAACCTGATACGCACGCGCACGGCAAGGAAGGAGGTGTATACACAGCAAGTTTTCCTCAGTATGAAACCAAGGTTTATCGAACCGTAGGAGCCAAGAAGCACGTTGAAGGTTGATGGCGGCGGGATGTAGTGCGGCGCAACACCAGGGATTCCGGCACCAACGTGGAACCTGCACAACACAACCAAAGTACTTTGCCCCAACGAAACGAGGTTGTCAATCTCACCGGCTTGCTGTAACAAAGGATTAGATGTATAGTGTGGATGATGATTGTTTGAAGAAAAACAGTAGAGCAGTATTGCAGATTGTATTTCAGTATAGAGAATTGGACCGGGGTCCACAGTTCACTAGAGGTGTCTCTCCCATAAGATAAACAGCATGTTGGGTGAACAAATTACAGTTGGGCAATTGACAAATAAAGAGGGCATGACCATGCACATACATATTATGATGAGTATTGTGAGATTTAATTGGGCATTACGACAAAGTACATAGACCGCTATCCACATGCATCTATGCCTAAAAAGTCCACCTTCAGGTTATCATCCGAACCCCCTCCAGTAGTTGCTAACAATGACAATTGCATTAAGTATTGCGCGTAATGTAATCAGTAACTACGTCCTCGAACATAGCACCAATGTTTTATCCCTAGTGGCAACAGCACATCCATAATCTTAGAGATTTCTGTCACTTCCCATTCACGGAGACATGAACCCACTATCGAGCATAAATACTCCCTCTTGGAGTTACAAGCATCTACTTGGCCAGAGCATCTACTAGTAACGGAGAGCATGCAAGATCATAAACAACACATAGACATAACTTTGATAATCAACATAACAAGTATTCTCTATTCATCGGATCCCAACAAACGCAACATATAGAATTACAGATAGATGATCTTGATCATGTTAGGCAGCTCACAAGACCCGACAATTAAGCACAATGGGGAGAAGACAACCATCTAGCTACTGCTATGGACCCATAGTCCAGGGGTAGACTACTCACACATCACTCCGGAGGCGACCATGGCGGCGTAGAGTCCTCCGGGAGATGATTCCCCTCTCCGGCAGGTGCCGGAGGCGATCTCCTGAATCCCCCGAGATGGGATTGGCGGCGGCGGTGTCTCGAAGGTTTTCCGTATCGTGGCTCTCGGGGGGGTTTCGCGACGGAGGCTTTAAGTAGGCGGAAGGGCAGGTCGGGGGCCACACGAGGGCCCCACACCACAGGTCGGCGTGGCCAAGGGGCAGGGCCGCCCCTAGGGTTTGGGTGCCTCGTGGCCCCCACTGTCTCCTCTTCGGTCTTCTGGAAGCTTCGTGGCAAAATAGGACCCTGGGTGTTGATTTCGTCCAATTCCAAGAATATTTCGTTACTAGGATTTCTGAAACCAAAAACAGCAGAAAACAGCAACTGGCACTTCGGCATCTTGTTAATAGGTTAGTTCCAAAATGCACGAATATGACATAAAGTGTGCATAAAACATGTAGATATCATCAATAATGTGGCATGGAACACAAGAAATTATCGATACGTCGGAGACGTATCAGCATCCCCAAGCTTAGTTCTGCTCGTCCCGAGCAGGTAAAACGATAACAAAGATAATTTCTGGAGTGACATGCCATCATAACCTTGATCATACTATTTGTAAAGCATATGTAGCGAATGCAGCGATCAAAACAATGTATATGACATGAGTAAACAAGTGAATCATATAGCAAAGACTTTTCATGAATAGTACTTCAAGCATCAATAAGTCTTGCATAAGAGTTAACTCATAAAGCAATAATTCATAGTAAAAGTATTGAAGCAACACAAAGGAAGATTAAGTTTCAGCGGTTGCTTTCAACTTGTAACATGTATATCTCATGGATAATTGTCAACATAGAGTAATATAATAAGTGCAATATGCAAGTATGTAGGAATCAATGCACAGTTCACACAAGTGTTTGCTTCTTGAGGTGGAGAGAAATAGGTGAACTGACTCAACAATAAAAGTAAAAGAATGGTCCTCCATAGAGGAAAAGCATCGATTGCTATATTTGTGCTAGAGCTTTGATTTTGAAAACATGAAACAATTTTGTCAACGGTAGTAATAAAGCATATGTATCATGTAAATTATATCTTACAAGTTGCAAGCCTCATGCATAGTATACTAATAGTGCCCGCACCTTGTCCTAATTAGCTTGGACTACCGGATCATCGCAATGCACATGTTTTGACCAAGTGTCACAAAGGGGTACCTCTATGCCGCCTGTACAAAGGTCTAAGGAGAAAGCTCGCATTGGATTTCTCGCTATTGATTATTCTCAACTTAGACATCCATACCGGGACAACATAGACAACAGATAATGGACTCCTCTTTTATGCATAAGCATGTAACAACAATTAATAATTTTCTGATATGAGATTGAGGATATATGTCCAAAACTGAAACTTCCACCATGGATCATGGCTTTAGTTAGCGGCCCAATGTTCTTCTCTAACAATATGCATGCTTAACCATAAGGTGGTAGATCTCTCTTACTTCAGACAAGACGAACATGCATAGCAACTCACATGAAATTCAACAAAGAGTAGTTGATGGCGTCCCCAGTGAACATGGTTATCGCACAACAAGCAACTTAATAAGAGATAAAGTGCATAAGTACATATTCAATACCACAATAGTTTTTAAGCTATTTGTCCCATGAGCTATATATTGCAAAGGTGAATGATGGAATTTTAAAGGTAGCACTCAAGCAATTTACTTTGGAATGGTGGAGAAATACCATGTAGTAGGTAGGTATGGTGGACACAAATGGCATAGTGGTTGGCTCAAGGATTTTGGATGCATGAGAAGTATTCCCTCTCGATACAACGTTTAGGCTAGCAAGGTTATTTGAAACAAACACAAGGATGAACCAGTGCAGCAAAACTCACATAAAAGACATATTGAAAACATTATAAGATTCTACACCGTCTTCCTTGTTGTTCAAACTCAATACTAGAAATTATCTAGACCTTAGAGAGACCAAATATGCAAACCAAATTTAGCATGCTCTATGTATTTCTTCATTAATGGGTGCAAAGCATATGATGCAAGAGCTTAAACATGAGCACAACAATTGCCAAGTATCACATTATCCAAGACATTATAGCAATTTACTACATGTATCATTTTCCAATTCCAACCATATAACAATTTAACGAAGAAGAAACTTCGCCATGAATACTATGAGTAGAGCCTAAGGACATACTTGTCCATATGCTACAGCGGAGCGTGTCTCTCTCCCATACAATGAATGCTAGGATCCATTTTATTCAAACAAAACAAAAACAAAAACAAACCGACGCTCCAAGAAAAGCACATAAGATGTGATGGAATAAAAATATAGTTTCAGGGGAGGAACCTGATAATGTTGTCGATGAAGAAGGGGATGCCTTGGGCATCCCCAAGCTTATACGCTTGAGTCTTCTTAGAATATGCAGGGGTGAACCACCGGGGCATCCCCAAGCTTAGAGCTTTCACTCTCCTTGATCATATTGTATCATCTCCCTCTCTTGATCCTTGAAAACTTCCTCCACACCAAACTTAGAACAACTCATTAGAGGATTAGTGGACAATAAAAATTAACATGTTCAGAGGTGACACAATCATTCTTAACACTTCTGGACATTGCATAAAGCTACTGGACATTAATGGATCAAAGAAATTCATCCAACATAGCAAAAGAGGCAATGCGAAATAAAAGGCAGAATCTGTCAAAAACAGAACAGTTTGTATTGACGAATTTTATCGAGGGACCAGACTTGCTCAAATGAAAAGGCTCAAATTGAATGAAAGTTGCGTACATATCTGAGGATCACTCACGTAAATTGGCATAATTTTCTGAGTTACCTACAGAGAAAACAGCCCAGATTCGTGACAGCAAAGAAATCTGTTTCTGCGCAGTAATCCAAATCTAGTACTAACTTTTCTATCAACGACTTTACTTGGCACAACAAAACACTAAACTAAGATAAGGAGAGGTTGCTACAGTAGTAAACAACTTCCAAGACTCAAGATAAAAACAAAGTACTGTAGTAAAAACCATGGGTTGTCTCCCATAAGCGCTTTTCTTTAACGCCTTTCAGCTAGGCGCAGAAAGTGTGTATCAAGTATTATCAAAGGGTGGTGCATCTTCAGCGGGGTGTGGAGTTTTCTCAACCAGGCATAGTATATTAGATACATAAGTTTTAGCATCTCCCTTTTCATTAGTCTTAGGCTTGGTACTCTCATCAAACAAATTTTCAGGAACAAGCCAAGCATAGTTATTTTCTAGTGCATCATTCATTGCTAGGAGCTTACATGGTATTGGTCTTTGATCTCCCCACCATCATTAATATTATTGGTGTACTTTATTCTATCCATATCCATTTTTTCAAGGAGACTAACAAAATTGGTGTGAGAACCAAGCATATTATATTTAGCAAAGACCTTTCTAGCCTCCCTTGCTAGACCACCAAATTCTCTAAGAAGGGTTTCTAAGACAAAATCTTTCTTTTTCCCCTCTTCCATATCACCGAGTGTAAGAAACATGTGTTGGATTATAGGATTGAGATTAACAAATTTAGTTTCCAACATGCGAACTAGAGCAGCGGCAGCAATTTCATAAGTAGGAGCAAGATCTACCAAGTGTCTATCTTCAAAATTGTCAACAGTACTAACATGGTTGAAGAATTCTTCTATATTATTTCTCCCAACTATAGACCCGCGTCCTACCGGCATGTTTTTTACGGTAAAATTAAAAGGAAACATAATGAAATAAGTAAAGTAAATACAAGTAACTAATTTTTTGTGTTTTTGATATAGCAAACAAGATAGCAAATAAAGTAAAACTAGCAAGTAATTTTTTTGTATTTTGATTTAGTGTAGCAAACAAAGTAGTAAATAAAACTAAGCAAGACAAAAACAAAGTAAAGAGATTGGGAAGTGGAGACTCCCCTTGCAATGTGTCTTGATCTCCCGGCAACGGCGCAAAAGAGCTTGATACGCGTAAAGCACGCGTCCGTTGGGAACCCCAAGAGGAAGGTGTGATGCGTACAGCGGCAAGTTTTCCCTCAGTATGAAACCAAGGTTTATCGAACCAGTAGGAGCCAAGAAGCACGTTGAAGGTTGATGAATGCGGAATGTGCGGCGCAACACCAGAGATTCCGGCGCCAACGTGGAACCTGCACAACACAACCAAAGTACTTTGCCCCAACGAAACAGCGAGGTTGTCAATCTCACCGGCTTGCTGTAACAAAGGATTAGATGTATAGTGTGGATGATGATTGTTTGCAGAAAACAGTAGAACAGTATTGCAGTAGATTGTATTTCAGTATAGAGAATTGGACCGGGGTCCACAGTTCACTAGAGGTGTCTCTCCCATAAGATAAACAGCATGTTGGGTGAACAAATTACAGTTGGGCAATTGACAAATAAAGAGGGCATGACCATGCACATACATATTATGATGAGTATTGTGAGATTTAATTGGGCATTACGACAAAGTACATAGACCGCTATCCAGCATGCATCTATGCCTAAAAAGTCCACCTTCGGTTATCATCCGAACCCCTCCAGTATTAAGTTGCTAACAACAGACAATTGCATTAAGTATTGCACGTAATGTAATCAGTAACTACGTCCTCGAACATAGCACCAATGTTTTATCCCTAGTGGCAACACTACATCCATAATCTTAGAGATTTCTGTCACTTCCCAGATTCACGGAGACATGAACCCACTATCGAGCATAAATACTCCCTCTTGGAGTTACAAGCATCTACTTGGCCAGAGCATCTACTAGTACCGGAGAGCATGCAAGATCATAAACAACACATAGACATAACTTTGATAATCAACATAACAAGTATTCTCTATTCATCGGATCCCAACAAACGCAACATATAGAATTACAGATAGATGATCTTGATCATGTTAGGCAGCTCACAAGACCCGACAATTAAGCACAATGGGGAGAAGACAACCATCTAGCTACTGCTATGGACCCATAGTCCAGGGGTAGACTACTCACACATCACTCGGAGGCGACCATGGCGGCGTAGAGTCCTCCGGAGATGATTCCTCCGGCAGGTGCCGGAGGCGATCTCCTGAATCCCCGAGATGGGATTGGCGGCGGCGGCCTCAAGGTTTTCCGTATCGTGGCTCTCGTCGGGGTTTCGCGACGGAGGCTTTAAGTAGGCGGAAGGGCAGGTCGGGGCCACACGAGGCCCCACACCACAGGTCGGCGCGACCAAGGGCAGCCGCGCCGCCCTAGGGTTTGGGCGCCTCGTGGCCCCACTTCGTCTCCTCTTCGGTCTTCTGGAAGCTTCGTGGCAAAATAGGACCCTGGGCGTTGATTTCGTCCAATTCCAAGAATATTTCGTTACTAGGATTTCTGAAACCAAAAACACAAAAAAACAATGGCACTTCGGCATCTTGTTAATAGGTTAGTTCCGAAAATGCACGAACATGACATAAAGTGTGCATAAAACATGTGGATATCATCAATAATGTGGCATGGAACACAAGAAATTATCGATACGTCGGAGACGTATCGAACCCACATTCTGAAAGGCATCGGCAATGGTGATAAGCCTTCTATACATCTCATGGTGATCTTCATCTGGAACCTCATGAATCCTTCGGCTTGGTTCCGAAGAGCACTATACTTTTTTCTCTTCATGCTTTCACTTCCCATAAAGATTTCGGACAAACCATCCCAAGCTTCCTTGGCGGTTGTGAAGTTCCGAACATAAGCCAAGTCCTTTGTCCCCATAGATTGTTGAATCATGTTCAAGTCAATAGAGTTGAGTTCGTGATCAACCTCTTCTCTTCTATTCAACTTGTCGGGGTTGTAAGGCTTGTACCCTTCAACAATGATTCTCCAAAGGTCATTGGAGGCACTGCATACATGAGAGCGAAACTCAAATTGCCACTTATATTGAAATCTTCAACATTAAACTTGGGTGGATCACCCCTATTGTTTATATGAGGGTGAGGAATCAGGATATCGGGAGAGCGGAAAGGAGGAGCAACGGAATTGTAGCTCTTACTGACACCCTCTTTAGGAGAACCGTTAGGGGTTTTAATTTTGTCTAAGCGATCACCATCCAAGGACTTTGTAGTAGAGTGTGAACCCAAAGCATCTCCCTTTACTACAGAGTCCTTGTCCTTATCCTCTATGATGGGAACGGCGGGAGGGACCGATTTTAGAAGCCCCGAAAAATATATCTTCATATTTTCCGTATTAGCTTCCATGGAGGATCTCAAGGATGTTTCCATCAACTTGAGATCTTCCATGGAGGCTGGCTTTGCGGCCCCTTCCGCAGTATCATCTTCTGACATACTCTTAGGTGGTTAAGCCCGAAATAAGAGCCGAGGCCCTGATCCCAATTGAAAGGATCGTATGCCGCACCTAGAGACGGGTGATTAGGTGCTAACCAATTTTTAGTTCTTTTTCAATTTAGGCTTGACACAAAGGTAAATTCTTTAGATATGCAACTATGTGAATTTACCTATATGACAAGATCTACAACTAAGCAAGATATAGCTAGACAAGATATAATAGAGCAATCAAGGACAGAGGTAACCGAGAGTGGACCACGCGGAGACACGGAGATGATTCTCGTATTTCCTTCCTTTTGAGGGGAAGTACGTCTACGTTTGGAGGAGTGTGGTTGCCACAAAGGCCAGACCAACACCACGAAGGCCTCACTCAGGTCTCCTGTGAGCAACGCCACAAAGGCCTAGCCCACTTCCACTAAGGGATTTCCTCGAGGCGGAAACCGGGCCTTTACAAGGTTCTTGGGGCACACATCCACAACTGAATCGGAGGATCCCAATAGCTGTAATAACACAACAACAAGAACAAGAACAAATAACCACAAGCAACTAGGGTTTCCAAATGGAACACTTGCAAACGGGCCCTCAAGCAAATGAGGGGGGAAAGTAAATCGCTTTAGTGAAGATGTAGATCGGGGTCTTCTCCTTCGATTCTCCAAAGATCAAGAGCTTTGGATGGTTGGAGGAGGAGATCTAGTGAATCTTGTGATTTCTTTGTGTGGCTCCAATGGTGGATGAACTTGAGCAGGATGAGCGGAGCTTGAGGAAGAAGGGGGTATTTATACCCCTCTCAAAATTGAGCCATTGCAGGAAATTGGGGGCAGATAATTCGGCCTAAGTAAGGGCCGGATAATCCCCCCCCCCCCACCCCTGGATTATCCAGGGCAAACATAAATATCCGGCCAAATATCCAGCCTGGATCCAGGGGAGTACTGAGAGGCCGTCGCCAAAGTCCTTAGCCGATTTTCAGGGGCCGGATAAATATGCGGCCTCGGATTATCCGGTCTGGATTAATTTTCCTGCTTCCTTTTTCTTGTTTCTCAACACAAATTCAACCACTAATAAATTTTTGCACTATATCAACGCACATTAGGGTATCACACATATTGTCATCAAACACACAAAACTTTAATTAGAGAGATGCTCTTTCACCATTGCAACTGGGAAAGCTATTCACCTAGGATTAACAATAAACATCGTCCAGTGATTCTAGCGCCGTATATTACGTGTTAACCATAAGCTCTTTAGTGGGACGGAGAAGTCAATTGTACATTTTTCCTCTCGCATATCAACGGATGCCTATTTGCCGTAGCCGTGTGGGTGCTGCTGGTCCCACAGTAAGGTTGAGAGACCATTAAGCTCTCCGGTCCCAGGTGGACGTCTTGTGCAATAGGGTCTAAGATTGATTGTATCATGGCCAAGGATCAAGCGCTCTAGATTAGTAAGTGATCGAGGGCCCTCTGAATACAAAAGGCGAGGTAGGAGGGATTGTGGAGAAGGACAATGATTGGTTTGGATCTTATACTGGGCCTCACACCAAGAAAGTGTGGACAGGAATCTCAAACCCGGTTGGCAACAATGATAAGTTCTCTTATGGGTAAGGTACCACACCTCTGCAGAGTGTACTGAATTGTGACTTGTCACTCCCTGTTTCGGGAAGGAACTGCGAACGCGGCAGGAAAGGAACTCCATGAAGGTCTGATCAACATATGAAGACTGACAGACATAGTTTTCAGAATAAAATAAACCTGTTTGAAGAAATGATTACAAAAACTTGCATTTGCCTCTGGTCTATGGCTATTGCTAGTGCATGATACACCTATTTCTATTATTGAACTTGCTGAGTACGATCGTACTCATATGTTCCCTCTTGAACCTCCTGCTTAGATTTAAAATCACCGAAGGAGAAACTACCGTGGAACTCAAAGACAAAGGAGTCAACTACAAGAAGATGGAGAACCCAATCAATGACGTCAATGGAGTCAACTTTTATATCAGCTAGGGTGGAAACCTAGACTAGTAATAGAAGGAAACCATTTCCCTAATCCTAGCACCTAAGTATTTAGAGTTCTATCAGATTTCTTTAGCAAGCCAAATAGCTCTAGAGTTAGAGTTAGCCATAAGTTAATCAACTAGTTGTTCTTTTGGAGCTTTATTTACAGATTTATCTCAATATAAAGTAGGAGGTTGTGTTGATATTTTGTAAAAAGTTTATGTGTAATTCTATAGACATGTCTCGGACTCGCATATGTTTCTGTTGTACTACTCTAAGGGATGTAATGCTAGTGGAACAATGTTTTATTGGTATTATGTCAACGACTTGCATACTACACTATGCAGTGGTATGCTGGGTCACCGCAGCTGGTATCAGAGCAAGTGCGTTGTCTAGCTAAACCAATTCTTCTAAGAGTTGAGATGGATATTCACTTGAGAATAATCCTGACGCAGTTGAGTCAATCTTTCTTATCTATCTTTCTTAAGAAAAGTTAGTTAATTATCTTGTACCATTCCCAAAAATGTAGCACACTACTGGAGCTTTAGAATAATAGTTGGTAGTAGACCATAATTGGTATACAATACATAGTAGTCAAAGAGAGAATATAACCATAAGAAAAATATTCTATTGGAAGATATATACCAATACAGGGGGCGGAGACAATGGGGGACAAGGGGGGTTGCGCCCCCTATGCTCATGATTTTCCTTTGAACACAAGTCATGGCAACTCCTTATTTCTGTGATTTTAGCTAGTTCTGCTCCCCTCATACTAAGATTGCCCCCCTTATACTTCATTACTGGTTCCGTCCATGTGCTTAAGTAAGACTCATCTAAACTTTTAAAATGATTGATATTAAGTGGTGACTATAAATGATATACCAAAACGAGTGTCGGATACGACGAAAGTAAATAATAATTGACTCTTAGAGAAAGAACACTTAGTTTTTTTGTCGAGTACAACGGAGTTGAGGTGGAAGTAGGTCGTGCGACGAATGTAGTCGCGTGACGCCTGGCCGAAAGTAGTTGATGCAGCGGACATGGTCGATGCAGTGGAACCGTGCGCCGTTTAGCTGGAAGTAGTCGAGGTTTGCCCTTGCCGTAGTGCGACCTTTTTTTCTTTTTATTTTTGGAACTTGATTCGATCTGATTTTATCCACTCGGATCGCCCTTGGCCGTGGAGGCGAAAGTGTTGACGCCAGCCAAATGTTCCACCGATCTACACAATCCCATGGTTCCAAACGAAACATGCATATGGCGAATAACTATGTAGTATGCATCTGAAGATTAGATCTAAATAAATTAATCTACAGTAGCAGGTTTATCGATGAGAGAGAAACATAGAATTGATTACGAAACTGCAACAACGGATCGTGCGCTTCCTGTCCGGATTTTCTCCTTGGGACTTACAACATCTCCAGTCGCGTTTTCTAAACCATCTCGCAAAAAAATTTAGGGTGCCGGACAAGAAAACGTTCCCAACCACATCTCCCAAAGCGTTTTTTGTTCGACGCGTCCCGATACGGTGTCGGCGCTCCGAGCCCATTCCCGCTACACAGGGGACGCTTCGGATACGCTGGACACAACGAAAGCGAGGCGGGCTCTCACATGTCGGCGACTATTTCCATAAACCGTTGGTTCACGCATTTTTTCTCGTTGTCGGGGGGAAGACCCCAGGTAGGGCAAAAGACTAGGAGCAGCTGGCTGTCAGGGCCGGCTGGCCCGCGGCAAAGGCCGGCTGGGGAGCAGCCGGCTGGAGCCGTGGCCCGGTTGCCTTGGAGCCGGCTGGTCTGGCCATGACCGTCTGCGCTATGGCTGGGCCGGCTTCTACGTGCCATATCCGGCTGCTTTGTCTCTCCCCTGGCCGGCTCGAGGCTGGCGAGCCTTGCAGGAGAAGGAACTGGAAAGGTGATCCGGGTGCAAAGGTCCACGCTGACCTCATCTCCTGTAAAGTAAGGGGCACTGTGGAGCAACAGTGCCCCGCATCCGACAGGCCATCATGGCTCGAGCTGCGCCGTACTGCTACAGGGTACCGGTGCCGACAGAGACACCTCTCCCACGACGCTTGGCACGTCCTATCGCCGCTGACTTCGGCAGAAGGACGGACAAGCCTCAACGCCTCAACGAATGCTGACGACAGCGCCTCGGGAAGGAGCGGGAAAGCCGGAGCCGGCGGAGCCGGCCAGTAGATCATAGGGACTTCTTTGTAAACATCCAGCGCCTATATAAGCTGCGCTACCCCCTCTCGTGCGGGGGACGATCAATGACTTCTCATTTCTAGTCTTAGAGCTGCTCCGGGAGAGAGGCCTTCGTCTACCTTTAGCCTCCCCGAGCAGCCGGATATAGCTCAAGGAGCACCATTGTATTGTGATATCTCTTATACACTCTAGAGCAGGAGTAGGGGTGTTACCTCCATACGAGGGCCCCGAACCTGGGTACGTCGCCGTGTCGCTCGTGCTCATACCCGCATCCGGATACCACCGTTGACCATTGCAGGAACCTTTAGCCATCCTATGGCATATGTCGTGACGATACCATGACATTCGTGGCTCCTTCCCTCCCGCGCCTCCCACCCCTCCGCCGCTGCTGGATTGCCGGCCGTTTCAACGTCTGATCTCAACTGAGAGTCGACACCGTCGTCGCGGCTGGCACTCTCGCCGGTCGTTCCGCCGCCGCCGCGCCGCCGCCAGCGCATCCGAGAACGCGGCGTCAAATCCGCCCCATCTCCGCGCACACAAGGTGCTCGACGACTTGCCAGGTAAGCGCGATTGGTCGATGTTCGTTGCCTCGTCTGCCGCGGCGCAATTTTAACCATTGATTTTGCTTCAGACATGGATAGCGACGACGAGATGCTTGCCCTACTGGTGGAGGACGAGCAAACGCCTTCGACGACGACCTCCAGGAGAATTTGCTGATCATCTCGTCCCTCCAGGACATGCTTGACGCCGAGGCGGAGAAGAGGAAGAGGTCGTGCCGCGGAGGATCAAGGCCGGGGAGAAAGAAGACGAAGCCCCGGCAAAGGATGGAGGGGCATACCATGCAGCACAACGACTACTTCGCAGATGACGCAACTCATGCCGACAATTTTCGGCGCCGGTACAGGATGAGCAAGGGTCTATTCGTGAATATCCTCCACGGCGTTCGAGAGTTCGACCCCTACTTCAAGCTCAAGCACGACATTGTAGGCGTTATCGGGTTCTCGTCGATTCAGAAGTGCACCGCCGCCGTGAGGATGCTTGCATACGCAGCACCTGCCGATACACAGGACGACTACCTTCGCATGAGTGAGTCTACTGCCATTGAGTGCATGTACAAGTTTTTCCGAGTTGTGATGTTGTGGGTATACTTTATGGGTATATCAACGACGTGGTCTAGATCCGGCAAGCCCGGGTGGCCCACAGATGGTGATGGTGGCATATGGCTCGTCAGGCGGCCCAGTTGTTGTTGATAGAAGATGGATGATGTCCAGCCAGGAACAGGAGCCGGATCTCAACCGACCTACACAGAAGTCGGATCCGTGAAGGCCCATGAAGTATCTGGATCCCCTACGGCAAGTAAGGAAAGGTGGATCCTTGACGTGCATGACAATGTAATATTCCGTAGTTAGGCATCTTGTATTCCGGCTAGAACTCTCCGTGTAAACCCTAGATCCGAGCGCCTTTATAAGCCGGATCCTGGGAGCCCTAGAGGCACAACCACAACTCATTGTAACAACGCAAAAGCGCCCAGATAATACTAGACAAGCAGCAGTATGCCCTGTCATCGTGTAGGTGTTCCGGCTGGGTAAATCGCGTACCACCGTCCCGAGGACTCTCCGCCCTATGGCCCTTACTTTTCTTCCCTCGTGAGGATCCCTCTTCCGAGGTACCATCAAATAGGCAACGACGTTGGCGCCCACCGTGGGGCCAGCGGCGCGGAGGCCGGAACCGGGAGGGTTCCGCCATGGGAAGCTACGACGAATCCATCGCTGTGGGGCGTGTTCTTTACGCTGGGAACTTTCCGATTGTCCCTCGGACGAGTGCTGGATTCCGGCTAAAACTAACCCCATCAAACTCTCCATCGTCCCAATCAGCGGCATCCATATCTTCATCGAGACCGTCGATTCCGACGAAAACGCAGTAAGTCACACCGACGCGACCGCCGCTGAGCAGGACGCGTCGCGAAGATCCGATCTGAGACGCAGGAGCTTCCTAAGGAAGATTCCGCCTTAGATCTGGAAAACTCAAAGCCCACCCAATCCGCTCCTGCGCAGCAAATTACGGTGGAAGACCAATGCAGATCCGTCTAGGTCTCCCAGGTGTTAGAGAAGCAAAGGTGTCACTTCGTGCACTTCCTCGCCCATACCGCAGGAACCGCCCCTCCTCAGGACGGAGCTGGACCCTTGCAGGTTGAGGCACCCGGAGACAACGACGCTCCGGATCAGCAGGAGGCTGTCGGAGACAGCGATGCTCCGGGTCAGCAAGAGAAGGCCGGAGACAAAGAAGAATCAATCTTGGGCAAGCTGAGCCCAACATCAGACGATGCTTCCTCCATGGACAATGAAGGGTACAATCGTGCACTGAAGGAACTGGAGGGCGAGGGACAGTCTGAAGCGTAATCCGCCCAACCTAAGGAGGTCCTTGCGACCATAACTGGACTGGAGCAGGATGCGGAAGATGAAACTACCCCGTCTGATCCCGGACTCCTAGGACCATCCAACGCACAGACTCTGCCTTCGCGGCCACGGCGTCGCGCGTTGCCGGATCTTGCGGGAGTACGTACTTCCGAGCATGAGGAATACTTAACCCCAGAGGAGCTCGTCGAGTAAGCAGGCATAAGCGCTATAGCGCACTCAGAAGTCCTCAACAAGCCGATAACTCCGGATGAAGCCGCAGATCCGGAAGCTCTCGAAGCAACAAGGAAGGAGATGCTGGCTACCGCAAAGAAAATTTCCAACACCGCAATGGCGATGCTGGAGGAATATGAGGCTCTACTACTTGGTCTGCGCATCGCTAAGGAGATTGGGATCAAGCACATTATATGTTGCGGAGATTCCGACCTGGTGGCACAACAAGTAGTCAGAACCTGGAACGCCAGAAACTGTGTTATGGCGGCTTATAGAGACGAAGTGGACGAGATCGCCAAGTGCTTCCTCGGATATGAAGTCAAGTACGTCAGGAGAGACGATAACACAGCGGCAGATATGTTGTCCAAGCTCGGATCCGGCAGAAAACCAATTTCGTCTGGAATCTTCTTGGAGCACCTACGGATACCCTCGGTGAAGGGCGCTAACCCGGAAAACCCGGATATGGCAGTATCTCCGGCTAAGGAAGTGATGGCTATCATTCCGGCCTGGACGCAGTCATTCCTGGATTACCTCATTGACCGAAAGTTGCCGGAGGAAGAGGTCCTCGCACGACAGATCATCAGGTGAGCAAGATCCTACACAATTGTTGATGGAAAACTCTACAAACGAAGTGCAAATGGGGTATTTCTAAAGTGTGTCTCAAATCAAGATGGCATTGAAATCCTCAGAGAGATCCATGTAGGGGATTGCGAGCATCACGCCGCTACCAGGTCCCTCGTTGCAAAAGCCTTTCGGCTAGGATTTTACTGGCTCACAGCTAAAGAAGATGCTGAGAAGCTGGTGAAAACCTGTCGAGGTTGCCAGTACACGCTACTCAACCAAACGCTCCAGCTCAGGAGCTGAAGACCATCCCTATTACTTGGCCATTTGTGGTCTGGGGGCTCGATATGGTCGGGAAATTAAAGAAATCATCTCCTGGCGGTTTTGATTACCTTTTGGTCGCTATTGACAAGTTCAGTAAGTGGATCGAGGCAAAGCCGTGAGAAAAGCCGATGGTGCTACGACACTAAAGTTTGTTTGCAGCCTCATGACGAGATTCGGCATCCCACACAACATAATCACAGACAATGACACAAACTTCGCACAAGGAGAACTAAAGGATTATTGCAATGACGTAGGGATCCGGCTTGATCTTGCATATGTGGCTCATCCACAATCGAATGGTCAGGTCGAACGAGCCAATGGTCTTATACTAGCCGGAGTCAAGCCTCGCCTTGAAGAACCGCTGCGACGTGCAGCCGGAGCCTGGGCTGAGGAGTTAGATTCTGTTCTGTGGAGTTTACGAACTACCCCTAACATGTCAACCGGATTTACTCCGTTCTTCCTGGTATACGGATCCGAAGTTGTGCTCCCCTCCGACATCATCCATGATTCACCGCGAGTTTCCGCTTACAATGAAGAAACTGCTGACGAGACTCGACAGCTATCTGTGGACCTGATCGAAGAAGCTCGGAACCTAGCTGATCAACGTTCCACCATTTACCAGCAAAAGCTCCGACGCTACCATAGTCGTCGAGTTCGGAATCGCTCGTTTATGACATGTGACTTGGTCCTCCACCTTCGTCAGGTGAAAGAGCATAAGTTGCAATCTCCATGGGAAGGACCTTTTGTCATCAGCAAAGTGCTTCACAACGGATCTTTTTACCTCGTTGATTTCCGGGAGTTAAAGGATAGACCTGCCAATTGGTACCGGAAACGAAACGGGAGGATCCGGATGAGATATACGATGAAACAGACCGTTCTTGGAGTATAGCACAGCTACGTCCTTTACACACCTAGCAATTTTCGCATTACATACTTTGTAATAGTTATGATACATGATCAATGAAATAAAGCATATGGTTCACTCCTTGAGTCTTTTACCTCCTTTAGTTTTTCATTTTTGGATCGTGTATGTTTTCCGACTAAAACCGCGGAGCTGGATATTTCCGCCTAGGCGTATATGAAAGTTGTGATTTTCAAAATCATCCTATAGGACGTGAGCTTAAGTTTT
Source organism: Lolium multiflorum (assembly GCA_030979885.1). Taxonomy (NCBI): domain Eukaryota; kingdom Viridiplantae; phylum Streptophyta; class Magnoliopsida; order Poales; family Poaceae; genus Lolium; species Lolium multiflorum. The sequence goes on along the minus strand of CM061749.1, from coordinate 294,576,136 downwards.
CTGGTGGACAAGTTCTCTATTGCGAACTCATGGATTCCTTGTAGCGATTTCTGGCACCTTGGCTGGGGGCTTGTTTCCGCGGTTATTGACGGATCGCCATTGGGATTTGTCACCGCAGGCGAGCATTTACGGCTAAAGGTCTTCCGGCTCGTGGAAACAAACGAAACATGCATATAATATTGAACGGATAGCAGGATAAGTTTTTTCCACCCATGCAGTTGTTTCATCCTAGCTACTTAAGAATATTTAAGTTATATATTACAAACCCTCGATGGGGCCAAAATGATGCATTGTTTTTCCGCAGGAATGAGTCTTTCAATTCTCCTTAGCCGGAGAAGAGCGATCTTCATCTTCAGCTTGTGTTTGTTCATCCTCCACTTCTTTAGCCAGAGAAGAGACAGCACCTTCATCATCATCATCCTCAGCTTCTTCTGTTGGAGAAGTGGCGCCATCCTTGGATTTGTCCTTAGAGCTGGTCCAGGTAATTTGGCCTTCGTCGCCAGATCCGACGGGTCGCGCTTCCGCTTCTCGTTCCTTGGCATATTCTGCTTCAAGGGCTTCGTCAGCAGGAAGCACCACCTTGTCATAAAATTCATTGTGGCGAATGCGGCGTGCAATCTGGGTATCGTAGCCGCTGCATGCATCCAATAATGCGCATACATTTGCATCCGGAGGAACTCCGGTAGTGGCGAGATCGATGTCCAACTCCGGAGAACGCGCCAAGCACATGGCCAAAGACATCTGGGCGGCGCCCCTGGCAGACGAGGCCTGGAGATCCAAAACCAATTCCGGGAGAGCGTCCATTCTTTTGATAAGATCTCGGACATCACGGTCCTGCTCTCTCCTTAATAGCCAAGTTGTGGCAGATTTTCCGGCATGCGGATCTTTACAATCGTCTCCAGCGAGCCGGATCAGATCATCACGCGGAAATTGGTTACGGCGGTCTTCGTCGTAGCCAAGCGGTTCTGCACAAAATTGGTCGGAGCTAGGCATCAGTTTGAGTTTGGGGGATTAATTTGACTTTAGGAGTTCCAGATACTTACCCATGACATCAGCGTTGAGTAGGTCCCAGCCTTTCTCTGTTGTTGTCATGTAATTCCGGAGCCCATGGACCTCATTTTGAATCTTCTTCAGTGTGTCGCTGTCAACTTTGCGTTTAGTCACAAAATCCGCCTCTTTCTGGAGAAGCTCAGATTTCTTCTCCGCCAGCGGCTTTTCCACACGCTCCCGCTTCGTTTCCGCCTCCGTGAGCTTTGTCTCTAAGTCCTTGTACGCGGAGCGCAGGTTCTCGAGCTCAGAGGAGGTAGTGGCGAGGGAGGAAGATGCTCCTGTCCAAATTAAAATTAAATCAATTCATAGTCGGAAATCTGACATAACGATACGTTGGGTCGGAGACATACCTTGGGCTTCCGCCAGCTGTTTTGACAGATCCGCAATTTTTTTCCTTATAGTCCTGGATCTGATCCGCCTGGCTCAAGGTTACGCGACGCTTCAAAGAGATGTTCTTGTGCAATTCATGGTGCAGCGCATGTTGTTCCTATAGAAGTTACAGAGCATGGATAAGTTTCCGGATACATACACATTTAAGTGTAGACTCCTTCGAAGCATCATTGCCGGAAAAGTTTCCGCCATGACGCTTGGGGCTACCACGACACTTTGAAATTTCTCAGTTGGTTTTGCTCTAAGTATCAAGGTGCTAACTACTGCTAGTTTCCGCCTAGATACTTGGGGGCTACTGGGAATATCGGATTACCTTGCGCTTGACGAGGAGTTGGTCGAAGAAGTCGCCTGATCTCTTTTTTGTGAAGTTGAATCTCGAAAGATTCAACATCAGCTTTACCCCATGCGTTGTTCAGCATGAGTCAAGCAGGTCTTGCTCAAGCTCCCACTTCTCCGCCTCAGTCAATTTATGGAAGAACTTATGAGAATAAGCCTTCGGAGTGGAATAAAGATCTGACGGATCTCCAAAAGGGGTCGGAAAACCAATGACATCCTTAGCCGAAGCTTCAGCCTTGTCGTGATAGTTTACTTCCGCCTCTTCCGGGATTTTGTCTTGTGGCTCCTCCGGAGCAGCCCGCTTCGTGGCGGAGCAGCTTCCGCCTCCCTTCTCGCTGCTCACAGGAATAATTTCCGGTTGAGCTTCGGCAGCTGGGTCGGGGGAGGGCTGGGCCTCAGGCGGAGTCAAGTGGGGACCTGGGTTGGAGGTGCTTGGTGGTGTTGGGGTGATCGGAGGCACGACCGGGGACATTCTCAAGTACTTTGTGATTGGCTTTTGGGTGTTAACCCGTGACCTTTTGGCTCCTGTAACAAGCAAAGGAAATATATAAGTAACAAAGTTGCACGTTTAGTGAGATGTGTTTCCGAATACTTACATGGCGCCGGGGATCTGCGGGCGTGACCCTTTCCCTGCTGTGGACAGCAGTTTGAGGCGATCGCGCTCCGCCTTCTTGGAGTCAAGGCGTGGCGGTGGCTTTGTCTTGGCCTTTTTGGTGGAGGCCTCGCCGCTGGATCCGGCTTCGGAGCCGGAAACCTTGGCGTGGGGACGTTTTGCGGTTCGGGGAACAACCTTCTTCGGCGCTTGCTCCTCCTCCTCGTCGTCGTCCTACGGATCCTCCTCCGTCGCTTCGGCGCTAACAGGTACTCGGATTACGTTCCTAAAACTGTCCTCCACCAAAGTATTGAGCTGTAGAGGAAAATATGGAAAAGTTAGAATACTTCAAGAATGAGAAGTTAAAATGACTAAAGTACGAATACGTACCGGAGAACACTTGTTGTCGGTGATAATCTCTTTGCAAATCTCTGGGTCCTCCTAGCCCCGGGTAATCTTCAAAAGCGTCCAGATCCTCTTGTTCAGAGAATCCGTCGGCAGGTTGTCGCGGGTGACTCGGAGCTGGTCTTCAACCCCGGAGTATTCACAGATCAGCCGCTTATTGTATTTGAGCGGCTAGATCCGGCGAGTGAACCAGCTAAGGGTTAAATCCATTTCGGTTAAACCGTCGTGGACCAACCAGAAAATCCTCCGCGTGGCCTTGTCCAGTTTCGGGAATTGAGCAAGGGCGGGGATGAAGCTCCAGCTGTCTAACTCCTCCGGGGGCTTGTTGATAAACTTGGGGAGCCCCTCGTGGATGTCCGGCACCTTGATGTTCTTTACGTAAAACCATCCGGCATTCCAGTACCGAACTGTCTCATGCGACGAGTGGCGCGGATACATTCTATGCGGGCGGAGCATGAATGTCATGCTTCCGCAGTTGACCATCATCTTGTCCTTGGTCTCCTTCTTGACGCGGAAGAAGAACTGTCATAGACGAATGTTAGGGCGGATTCTGAGATGCCCTTCGCAGAGCGTCACGAAGTTGGAGACAAGAAGATAAGAGTTGGGGCATATGTTGTGTGGCTGGAGGCCATATGTGTTGAGGACGGAGAGGAAGAACTCGGAGCAAGGAAGTGATAGGCCGTGCTCCACCCAAGCCTTGGTGAAGACGCGTTCGTCGGGATCCGGCTTGGGGGTGATGGAAACCTTCATAAAGCTCCAATCCGGAGCAATTAGGCCCTCCTTCTGGAAAGCTCTGAGCTCCGAGTCTGTTACTTCACATGGCCACCACTGACCCTTTTCACCTTCGCGGTTCCGGGCCTTCGATCCTTTCTTTTGTTCTGCTTCTGGTACCTTGGCAGCCATTCACGCTTGTCCTTCTAGCTCTTCTCGGATCTATTCAACTGTTGGGATCCGACCTAAGATGTTGCTGGAAGAGGCGGAGAACGGTTGAGCTAGTCTGGTATCGGAAACGTGGGGCGGAAGGAAAGCTAATGGCTCAGGGAAACTTGGATCCGATGAGTTTGGGTCTGGGCTACTCGGAGAACTACCGGTGCACTTAGGTGAATTAGTGGACATGTTTCCGGCTGCATGCATATGGTGAAACGTTTTGAGTAGCCGGAACCAAACTAGCTAGCTAGGTCGTCTTCTACGGGTCCAGTGGACTTACCGGCAATGGCATGGCAGTTCCCCGTGACGCCGGCGAGGTATAGGTCGCCGGACTTGACGCGCGGAGCTCCGACTGACCACGAATCGGCGGCGGATGAAGTTTCCCGATCAACCGTGCATAGCTCGGGTCGATGACGGCCTTGGAGCGGCGGCGGACGAAGCTTTCCGGTGAGAAGTTCGTCGGAGTTGAGATTTGTCGGGCGACGCTGGCGCGAGGTAGGGGATGAAGTGGTGAATGCGGTGAAAAGTGAAAATGACCGCACGCGAGGGATATTTATAGACCCAGCGCGGAGATTCATGAACCGGATCTGACGGTGGGAACGGAACGGTCGCACCATTGGATGACCGCCACGTGTCTTAGGTCAAAGCGGTGAAATCTACGCAATGGTGACCTAACAGCGCGCCAACGAAATTTCCGGCTAAAGATTCGCATCTCCAAAAATTTGGCGCGGGAAAGAAGGAAGTTGCGTGCGACGTGGGCGAAAAATCTGCTAAGTAACTGTTACAAAAGAACAAATGATTTCCGGTTGATTGAAGTCGGAAACAAGGAAGTTTTGGAAGCTCTTCAAGATTCTCTTCGGATCCAGACAAAGCTAGACGGAGGAATGAAGAATCTCGGAGAACTTTAGGGGCTACTGTTGTCGGTATACTTTATGGGTATATCAACGACGTGTCTAGATCTGGCAAGCCCGGGTGGCCCACAGATGGTGATGGTGGCATATGGCCCGTCGGGCGGCCCAATTGCTGTTGATAGAAGATGGATGATGTCCAGCCAGGAACAGGAGCCGGATCTGAATCGACCTATACAGAAGTTGGATCCGTGAAGGCCCATGAAGTATCCGGATCCCCTACGGCAAGTAAGGAAAGGTGGATACTTGACGTGCACGGCAATGTAATATTTCGTACTTAGCATCTAGTATTCCGGCTAGGACTCTCCGTGTAAACCCTAGATCCGAGCGCCTTTATAAGCCGGATCCTGAGAGCCCTAGAGGCACAACCACAACTCATTGTAACAACGGGAAAGCGCCCAGATAATACAAGCCAAGCAGCAGTAGGCCCTGTCATCGCGGGTGTTCCGAAGCTATGTAAATCGTGTACCACCGTCCCGAGGACTCTCCGCCCTATGGCCCCTACTTCTTCTTTCCCTCGTGGGGATCCCTCCTCGAGGTACCGTCGAATAGGCAACGACATGTGGTGGAAAAGTTTGGCAAATACTACTTGAGAGGGCCAACTGAGGAAGAGACTGCAAGGATCATGGCACAAATTGCTGCCAGAGTATTCCCTGGAATGCTTGGAAGCATCTATTGCATGCACTGGTCATGAAAGAACTGCCCGTTTGCTTGACAAGGTATATACAAAGGGTGTCATTGATAATACAGTTTGGTGCTTGAAGCTGTGGCAGATTATGACATGTGGATTTGACATTCTTTCTTTGGCATCGCGGGATCGCACAATGACATCAACGTGTTGCAGCAGTCTCCGGTGTTCAGCAGACTAGTGGAAGGGCATGCTCCACCATGCAACTATGAGATCAATGGCCACAAATATACCAAAGGCTATTATCTAGCCGATGGCATATATCCAAAATGGGTCACTTTTTTCAAAATAATCTTGAATCCATCGTGTCTGAAGAATTTCCACTTTGCTACGCGACAGGAGGCTTGAAGGAAGGATGTCGAGCGGGCATTTGGTGTGCTTCAAGCTCAATTTGCAATTGTCCGGTACCCTGCTCTAAGTTGGTCTCACGACCAAATATGGGAGGTGATGTAGGCTTGTGTGATCATGCATAACATGATCATTGAGGATGACCGCAAGAATCATGCCAGGAGACATGTTGGTCCCTAAGAGTGCGAGGGCCCTCTTGCGGAGGTTGATCATGAGTAGATTTTTCTGATTTCCTCGTCATGCACGCAGAGATCCGTGACAACAATGTTCATGATCAACTTCAAGTTGATCTCGTTGAGCATTTGTGGAGGATCAAATGATTATCAATAAATACCGTGGCACCTTGATCTAGCCCTATTTATTACATTTCTTTAGTTGTTTTACTGTTTGTTGTATTTTAATTTAAAAACAATCTCCGCAAACATATTTAATTGTATGCTATATTTGATAAATGGTATTTCAAAAACCCTTATTTAATGTTTTGGGGCGGTGTTTGAGGGACGCGGCTGGGAAGCGACGTCCCCAAACGCGACATAAACAAAACACGTCCCCCAAACGCTCAACCCGACGCGATTTGGGGGACGCGACTGGAGATGCTTTTAAATATCCTAGCGTTGATGCTGGTTACCCGACGGATCAGGTGAGTTGGTCGCCCACCAAGTACTCGCAGCATCCCGATGCTTCCACTTTTCTTTTCTGTAGAACCGAAAGTTTTGATACTTTGAAGCCCCGGAACGAGGCAAAGCTCGAGTTGCGTGGCCGGTTGCCGATGATTGAATCCCCGCACTTGTCGATGAAGTTGGTCCTTGAGCCCCCGATTCCGTGATGGCGAACGCGCGATGATGAACGAAGTCGACGTAGGAAAGTAGTCAAAACTTATTTCGATACTAGCTGAATACCCGTGCGTTGCTACGGGTTGATTTGCGTCGAGTATTTTGGTTCTGCAGAATTTCACTACTACTAAGATTAGTTTTTTTATTCTAATGGGATGAAACGATCATACCGAGGATGCAGCTAGTTTCAAGAAGGGTCGGTTCTCATCGGGTTATGGTACTATGAAAAATGACAGCTCTTTCTTGGTAGCTATTATATTCTTTTATTTTCAAAATAAATATTTTAACTAATATAATAAAATTATTTAAAAAAGAATTAAATAGAAAATTAAATACAAATTGTAAATAAGGACAAATAATGACCCTTACAGCTTCCTACGGGCCCACGAGTTGCACTCGTGGTAGTCTCCCACCCCTCCACTCGCGCCACCCCTAGCACCCCTGTCACATAAGCCTCATATGCACCCATCGTTCTACTGAAAGCCCCACTTTATTCAGGTAATGTACGCTGCCGCTTCAGCCATAGAGTCCCACCGCGTGGGCCACAACCCATTGTTTGTGTCGTTGACCGCCATTCAGACCTCTCTTCATCGTTGCTCTTGTATAGCAGGTTATGTCGCGTGGCTAATCTCTAAGCAATGCACATCTTTGTGGTGCTTTCAACCATATGTTCTCACCCCCATCTTAACAATGTGAACACCGTGAAATAGATATTTTACAATTGAGCCCTCCTATTCACAAAATTAAGTACAACACATGGTGGTCTGTCCTCCGCATTGCTTCCACTCCGTCCGGCCTTGCAGCCCTGAATCCGGCGCATTTGGCCTCTTCAACCGTGGCAGCTTCAGCTCGGAGAGGCGACCACCAGTTCGTCCTCCATCGGCATCCCTGCACCGGCCACAGTCGTGGAGAGCCGCGGTCGCGCTGCCATCGGATGATGTCTCGCATCCTCGCCTGTGGGGGCTGTGGAGGGTGGCACTGCGAGAGAGGGTTGGTGGCAGACATGCAGAGCAGAGAAGGAGGACCGAGGGGCGAGGGGGGCCGAGCGTGTGGCCATCGTGGACGTTGGCGCGATAGTTGAGGCGGCGCTACGGTTCGCGCACGGCAACGCGATTGGGGGAACGATTTTTTTTCCTTCGGTGGGGGGATTCAACTGCTGAGACCGTGCCGAGGATGCTCCGGCGAGCGGCGGGGCATGTTTGGCCGAGAACGAAGGGATTGGGTCGCCGGACTGACCTGATTCGGGAAATAAAGATACAAACTTGAGGCTTTTTTTTTGCATAATAGATGCTTCCGACATTTTTTTCGGAGGGAGTACATTTTTAATCAGTGCTAGTTGAATTTGACGCAATTGATTCACTCCATGATGAAACAAAGTTTAAATCACATTCACTAATTTAATTTCAGTAATTTTCTTGTGCCTTGCGTTACAATTCAAATTAACCTGATAGGATGCACAATCCTGTGCTTATTCATCGCATCATTGTGTATACACATTCAAGTGTTGTGTTTGATAGGAATTTATGATTCCGTTTGGACAAGCGAAAGCGCACAGCGAGTGCTGGGGACGGACATGTGCCGCATCAGAAAGCCGCTCGTGGCGTGGTCTCCCAATCTCACCTGGTCGCAGATCATGTCCTCCTCCGTCGCTCCGCGGGCCTCTTCCACTGCCGGCGGGAACATCGCTACCACCCGCTCCGTCGTGCGTGTTCTGCCACCAATCACCGCAGGAGCTGAAGGCCTGAGCTCGCCTTGAACGGGATCCCGCCAGTGGCGCTGCACCATCGGCAGTAAGCCGTGGGTGATTAGTAATTACGATTACCTCTTCGAAGGCCTCCCGGATGCGTGCGCTTCTGCCGCCGCGCCTGTTGCGTGAGCTATCGTCCGCCGCACCTGCGGTTTCCGTTGCTCCAGCCAGCGCGGATGCCACGCCCGCCCCATGCAGCCATCGTCGACAGCGAACGGAAGAGAAAAAACAGAACACCATGGGAGAGCTTGTGCGGGGTACTGATGTTCCCCTCCACCGGATCCCTCACCGAGCTCGCCCCAGGTGTCCTCTTCTTCGATCCCCTCCACAAGATCCCTCACTGACGGTTAGTTGCCTTGCGTCTGACGGGAAACAAAACACGAAACGAACCGTTACTTTCACTGGGCGGTGGCAGGGGCGGTAAATTCTTCCTAGTCCAGGGGCAAACTCGGAACCTTTTCGTAACACCTCTTTACGTATTTTCTTGAAAATTTTATTTGCTTCTCTTAAACTTATTATTATAATAAGTTCATGCTGGTTGACAGGTTATGTGGCCAGCCTCCGATCGCCTAGATTGTGCCAATGGATGAGGTATGGTGATACTTTTCTTATATTTTCCTTCATCCTACTACCAATTAGATCGTATATGATGCCCCCTCACGGAGCTCTCACAGCGATTTGAGATTGTGGTCGTTGACAGACAAAACAAATAGATGCTACTATCTCAATAGAATTTTGAGAAAATACATGGACGAAAGAAAACTTCACAAAAAAACATGGTTGTCATGGATTTATTCTTACCTAGCAGACTGATTTCCTTAACGCCATTAACCTGTCTTAGTTCACACTTTCTTTCGGGAGATACAATTCCAACAGGAACTAAGGTAGTGGAAAGGTTGCAATGATCTCCAACTAACATGAATATAATTAACTTGTGAATAAATGGAATATACGATTTACTTTGTTTGAATGTCAAAGCCATGTCTGTTGTCCATGCTCCTTATGGACAATAACCAAAATTTTGCATATGATTCGTATATATTGACAATATTCATCAACCTGGGGAAAGTATTGGACATTGATCAACATCAACCGGTGATAAAAAAAAATTAGTCCTGAAGTGGAGTCATGAGATGTTTGTGTTGTCGCCTTTGATTCTAGCACCAACTACAGAGGCACAAACTCTCTGCCTAAAAAGGGGTGTTGTATCCCTCGGCAGTGGCATCGTAGAAGAGGAATGGCATATAAAAAAGAAAATTTGTGAGTTTCTTAAGAAAACACATGACTAAATACATATATGGCATATTCATCTGATTGAGATGCAGAATGGCAGTCAATTCGATAGACGCATTCGCGCGGAAACTGCTACAAAACATCACCAATATCACGTGTTTATTAATTCTAAGTGTGCCCATTATCAGAATTTTCTAATTTCCATTAGGTGCAGAACTAACTGGGCGGAGGGAATAGGTTGATACGAAATGTATATATAGTATAAACATACTTATTATTGTGATTCTAATAATATTGATTTGATGTGTTCGGAGTCTTTTTTGCAAATTATAACCAACGTGTTTTTGTAAGGAGTGAGTATGAAAATAGAAAGACTGGAATATGGCTTCCATTAGCTCCAAATTCGCCTCATTTTCCTTTTCTTGTGTTATATATATAAACCTTTTATGTAACCCTTGTTACGACTAAAGCATCTAAAGTTTATTTATGGTCAGTTTATTTATATGCAGTGCAACAAAACTCCAGAAAGAAAGGGTTCATGCGCAGTAGTCAGTGTGCATGTCTCAATCTCGTTGTATTATTAGACAGCACTATCCAGAGCAATGGGGTCTTCTGGAGTAAAGCAAAATGGTTCATGCGCTGTGCATGTCTCAATCTCGTTGTATTACTTGACATGCATTGTCATTCGATGTTTAGATTTTCTCCCGTTAGCAATCTCATCAAGTGGAACACCATCTGAATTTTAGTATTAACAAGCTAAGACGTCTATTTTAATGTACAACTTATTTATAAACTTACAGTACATAGATCTTACTGAACATATGTGAAATTCACTTCAGGCACCTGTTTAGTGCATCCTTGCTAGGAGCAACTAGCAACGAAAATGGAACCAAAATGGAAAAAAAAGCAACCTAGAGGCAATTTAGTCATTTCCATAGGTAGAGAAAATTTATCTAAGCTCTGATACAGTAAGCCAAGAAACAACTTTAAACGGTGAAACAGATATGGTATATTACGACGTAAAAAATATACGAGCGAGTGACAGCTCAAACTCAAAAAATATTTAACCAAAATAATTTAACGAAGAGTAATTAACTGGAAATATAGCGTATGATGGTTCTTGTATCGGATAACAAATTCGTGACGGCGGATGCACAATGGCGAGCCCCAGGCGAGGCGAGCGCGCCATGGCGAGCCGCGGCTTTTGATATTGTACAAGGATGCGGGCTTGCTGTTTTGTTCGTGAAACTTTCACGGAGACTGGTGAATTTGAGTCTTACCTTTCAGGGTGAAAATCTAAGGTCTGGATTTAATAGGTTGTGACTGGCAATGGTCTCGTTGAATGCATTGTTTTGAGAGTGGAGGCTATCTTCGAGGTGAAAACCTAAGATCTTTTAATCGGGCGACGACGGTGTTTGTGCACTGTTCCTTTCTTGGAGGCGTCGCTTTTGGAGAGCCTGGAGTTCAGTGATGTCTTGGTGGTGGATGTATTGTTGCTGCTAGGGATGGAATACTGTAGCAGGATTTTTGATTTTTTAGTTTTCTTTTCTTTTTTTGGTTGTGTGCATCCGTACTACCATTAGGGTATTGTGTTGTTGCAGAGGCTGGGTGTAATTGGTATCTCTCGATATTAATAAATTCCCTTTATCGGAAAATACTAGTTTTTTGGGTGTACATTTGTACACCCATCTACTCATCTAGCTCGCCTATGCTCCTCACTAGGGTTCCCCGCCACCTTATCCGTGGTAGAGGTCAAATTTTTTTTAACCTTTTTCACAGATCCAGACGAGGCGTGGAGATGGAGATGCAGTGAAGATGCGGGGAGGAGAAGGGGACGGGGACAGGGAGCGGCGTCGATGCGTGGGAGAAGGCGGCGAGGAGGAGGAGAAGGGGACGGGGACAGGGAGTGGTGGCAACGCGGTGCCTAAGATGGGGATGAGGTCGCGAGGAGGGTAGGTGACGGGGTCGGGAGGAGGGTAGGGGACGGGGTCGCGAGGAGGAGTGTTAGGTTTGATGGGTTGTTTTTCACAAAATCACGAGCGCACCGTTTAAATACGATAAGAGGGAGTACTATTCAGCACGTCAAAATATATGGTTGTCAATGCTTATATAGAAAATTGTCCGTAGTTTAAATACTGTTGATAAGACATATCATCGCTGCCTATCCCATATTATCCTTCTTATTACCTTGAGCACATTAACTGAATGTGATATTTTGTGTTGCCACATGTTCAGAGCTGTTTCGTCTCAGAGCCAGCGGAGTTCTCAGTCATTTGGATTATGGGTATGTGTACCATTGTATGAGTCGTACCGAAGGCACAATTTATGATCCTACCATATTTCACACTAGAAACAAAAGAAAATAGTCTTCACTGTTTCTTTCTTGCAGTTTGCATCTTTTTTTTTATTAGTACGTATTATTATTGTTATGTAGGTACGGATTATGGGTCTGTGTACCATTGTATGAGTCGTACCGAAGGCACAATTTATGATCCTACCATATTTCACACTAGAAACAAAAGAAAATGGTCTTCACTGTTTCTTTCTTGCAGTTTGCATCTTTTTTTTATTAGTACGTATTATTATTGTTATGTACGTACTAGCTCTTATGCAGTATCTATAGACCTTGGTTTCTACTGACCACCGAAATGCAAATGACATCTTTCCCGACAGAGAATCGTAGCATCGAGGGTGTTTGGTTGGGCTTTCACCTTGGCTTTCTAGGCTTATAAGAGCATTAAAACAGGCCGAAATCGAAAAAGTTCGGTAGAAATACAGGTTCAAGCCGAAACTAGGCCAGAACGGGGCCCGAACTCGCGGCCTGGCCCGTAAAATAAGTTTGGGGGCCGAAAAACTCGGCGGCTGCCCCGTATTAAAAGGGGCCGCGGAGGGGAGTTCGGTTTCCAAACCCTACTCCCCTCCGCCGCTTTCACTCCCTCCGCCGCCACCTGCTTCGATCCCGGCGAGCAATCCAGCACGCAGCAGCCACCACTCCCCCCTGCTCCACGGCGCGATGGCTCCCTTGGTGGCTCAGCAGGGCGCGACGCGGGATTGGGCGGCGGGGACTCGCCCTCGCGGCCCCCCGTGTTCTGCACCGACGCGAAACGCCGGAAGTGGAACCAGTCGGAGGGCGCGCGCAAGCGCAGCGCCCGCCGGTGGACAAACATGGGGCTCACGCCCCCAGGGAAGCTGGCGAGGTACGCCAACAGCGGCGAAGGATCGTCGGCAGGCGGCTCGAGTCGCCCACTGTGGCCCCCGTCAACGACAGTTCTGACGACGACGAGCTCGTCCCCGCGCGTTCGCCGACGTTCTCGGCGGGCAACTACGTCCATGGCTCCGACGAGGAGGACGCCGTGGTGGCGCAGGTGGTGGCGATCTCCGCGGCGGAGTCCCGCGCTCGCTTCCGCCGGGAGGAGGCGGACGCCGTGCGCCAAGTGCGCGAGTACGAGGCAGCGCGCCGGGAGGAGCGCTTCCGCCGCGTCAAGCTCGAGATAGTCGAGCTTGACGCCGAGGAGTGAAGCTCCTCATCAGCATCGACGCTGTCGTCCGCCTCGACGCTCCGCCACCACCGGCACCGCCGCGCGCAGAGGCCAATTTAGCCGCATTTTGGTTAAACTAGTTAGCGTCGGCCGGTGTACTAAGTAATTTAGGTTATCTTATCGAATTATGTAACTTAGCATGCTTAATCGGAGCATCAAATTCATCTATATATATGATCATCGACCAATTTTCCCGCTATATTTTAAATGTACTTTTTCAGTTCGTGTTTTACGGGTTCTCTGTGACAACGTTTTTCCGACCCGTAAACACGAGTTCGATGAACTGAACTCCAAATTTTCTGCTCACGTGCTTTAAGCCACAGCCCCAACAAAACATCCAAAAGCAATGCTGCTTTTGCATAGCCGACCGTGCTCCCATATATTAGCTCGCATCCCCTTAAAAAAAAAACCTAGCTCGCAGCCTTACCTCGTAGCACTTCTGGAGGTGCTTTTGCTTGGCTTTGTACAAATCCCAGCGGATTTTTTTAAAATAATACACTTTTTAATATTAATTCCAGAAATAATATTCATTTTTAGGAAATTTCAAAAATAATACACCGTCGGGGTGGTGGAACCCGAATTTACAAAATCGGGTTTGAGAAACCCGAATTCCCAAAGTCAGGTCTGAGAACCCCGATTTCTAGAATAGCTGTGCTGCGTCAGAAAAATAAAAAATAATTCTGGGTGGTAAGAACCCGATTTTAATTAATCGGGGTTGGTGAACCCGATTTTGGATAATCGGGCCAGGTGAACCCGATTTCAATTAAACGGGCTTGTTGAACCCGAGTAGCAATTTTTCCCGCCTTTTTGCGTTCACACAGTTTCCCGCCCGCCCTTGCCGCCACCCTTCCCGCCACTCCTTCCCGCCACCATCTCCCGCCAATTTTATCCCGCCAGTCGTTCTCGCCACCATTTCCCGCTATATTTTCCCTCCCTGGTGTCGAATTTTAGCCTATAAAAGCAGGCAGCGCTACTCTGGATTGCACAAGTTCTTGTATCTCTATCGATGTTCTGTTTGCTCACTCTTAGCCATCATGAGTGTGCCGTGCTCTGACCAGGAGTTTAGGCCGGTGAAGGCGAAGGCTGCAAGTTTACCCCCGGGTGTGACTGCGGAGCGTTGTTGGTGCGGCCGTCTTGCTAAGGTTAAGCAGGTGGAGGATTTCTCCGACCAGTTCGGCATGAAATTTTTCATGTGTGCGACCTATGAGCATGATCCACCCCGTAGTTCAGCTTTGTCATCCACCAGGCCGCCGGTATGTTTTGACATAATTTTATGTTGGCTTAATTTTGTTTGTGAATGTGATTTAATGTTACTGTTTGTGTTGTAGTCTCCCCCGCCCTTATGTAAATGGTTTCACTGGATAGACACGGAGCAGTCGGATTGGGCGCGCGAGGAGGTTGAGGAGAAACACCGGCGTGCGTGGGCAACGTTCTTTGAGGAGGAGCGTTGGGAAAAGGTTCGTGCTAATAAGAAAGCAGAGCGAGAGAGGCAGATACAGAAACTAAGGGCGGAACAAGCTCGTAATCGAGAGGTGAATCAGAAGATGATGGATGATGAGGATGCACGTAGGTTTGCAGAGGAAGAGGTGCGCAGGGAGGCTCGTGAAGCGGAGAGGAAGAGACTAAGGGAAAGAGCTGCTGAAGCGCAAGCGACAGAAGAACGCGGCGACAAGTCTGGAAAATGGCCAAGGTGGACGCAGTGAAAGTAGTGTGATGTGTCGTATTGGCTATGTATCTTAATTTCAGTTGTATCTTAAATTCCGTTGTAGTGTCGTTGTATCTTAAATTTCGTTGTAGTGATAAACCGTATTTTTATTTCAGCTGCAATGTATCTTCATTTCAGTTTTAGTATTATTGTTTCCCGCCTAATTTTTCCTGCTCACTTTTTCCCGCCTTTTACTCCCGCCGTAATCTCCCGCCAATTTTTCCCGCCTTTTACTCCCGCCCTAATGTCCCGCCAATTTTTCCCGCTCACCTTTTCCCGCCGAAAGTCATCCCTTCTAGCCTATAAAAACCCCCCACCGTTTCCTTCTGTTTCAGTGTATTCTCTCAGCAAGATGGATAGAAAACAAAAATTTTCCTACCGCGAACACGCAATCCAAGCCAAGATGCAATCTAGAAGACGGTAGCAACGAGGGGGTATCGAGTCTCACCCTTGAAGAGATTCCAAAGCCTACAAGAGGAGGCTCTTGTTGCTGCGGTAGACGATCACTTGCCGCTTGCAAAAGCGCGTAGAAGATCTTGATCACGATCGGTTCCGGCGCCAAGAACGGGTAGCACCTCCGTACTCGGTCACACGTTCGGTTGTTGATGAAGACGACGTCCACCTCCCGTTCCAGCGGGCAGCGGAAGTAGTAGCTCCTCTTGAATCCGAGCACGACGGCGTGGTGTCGGTGGTGGTGGAGAAGTCCGGCGGAGCTTCGCTAAAGCTACGAGGTGGAGGAGAGGGCGGCTAGGGTTGGGGGGGGGGTGGCCGGCCACTTCAAGGGGGGCGGCCAGCTTGTGGTCTTGGGGTAGCCGGCCCCCTCCCTTGGCCCCTCATTATATAGGTGGATCCCCAAGTGTTGGTGTCTAAGTCTTCGAATAAGACCCGAACCAAAACCTTCCATAAGAGGGGAAACCTAGCCCAACTAGGACTCCCACCAAAGGTGGGGTTTCCACCTCCCATATGGGCGGCCCCCTAAGGGGGAGTCCACTTGGGACTCCTCCCCCACTAGGGTTGGCCGGCCATGGAGGTGGAGTCCCATGTGGACTCCACCTTCCTTGGTGGTTTCTTCCGGACTTTTCTAGAACCTTCTAGAACCTTCCATAAAACCTTCCGCGACATTTTATCTCACATAAAATGACATCCTATATATGAATCTTATTCTCCGGACCATTCCGGAACTCCTCGTGATGTCCGGGATCTCATCCGGGACTCCGAACAAATATTCGAACTCCATTCCATATTCAAGTACTACCATTTCAACATCCAACTTTAAGTGTGTCACCCTACGGTTCGTGAACTATGCGGACATGGTTGAGTACTCACTCCGACCAATAACCAATAGCGAGATCTGGAGATCCATAATGGCTCCCACATATTCAACGATGACTTTAGTGATCGAATGAACCATTCACATACATTACCAATTCCCTTTGTCTCGCGATATTTTACTTGTCCGAGGTTTGATCGGTATCACTCTATACCTTGTTCAACCTCGTCTCCGACAAGTACTCTTTACTCGTACCGTGGTATGTGGTCTCTTATGAACTCATTCATATGCTTGCAAGACATTAGACGACATTCCACCGAGAGGGCCCAGAGTATATCTATCCGTCATCGGGATGGACAAATCCCACTGTTGATCCATATGCCTCAACTCATACTTTCCGGATACTTAATCCCACCTTTATAGCCACCCATTTACGCAGTGGTGTTTGGTGTAATCAAAGTACCTTTCCGGTATAAGTGATTTACATGATCTCATGGTCATAAGGACTAGGTAACTATGTATTGATAGCTTATAGCAAATAACTTAATGACGAGATCTTATGCTACGCTTAATTGGGTGTGTCCATTATATCATTCATACAATGACATAACCTTGTTATTAATAACATCCAATGTTCATGATTATGAAACTAATCATCCATTAATCAACAAGCTAGTTTAAGAGGCATACTAGGGACTTCTTGTTTGTCTACATATCACACATGTACTAATGTTTCGGTTAATACAATTCTAGCATGATATATAAACATTTATCATAAACATAAAGATATAAATAATAACCACTTTATTATTGCCTCTAGGGCATATCTCCTTCAGTCTCCCACTTGCACTAGAGTCAATAATCTAGATTACATTGTAATATACCTAACACCCATGGCATTCTGGTGTTGGTCATGCTTTGCCCTAGGGAGAGCTTTAGTCAACGGATCTGCTACATTCAGATCAGTGTGTACTTTGCAAATCTTTACTTCTCCATCTTCGATGTACTCGCGAATCGAGTGGTAACGCAGCTTGATATGCTTCAGCCTCTTGTGTGACCTTGGCTCTTGTGCATTGGCGATGGCACCCATGTTATCACAGTAAATGATTAATGGGTCCAATGCACTAGGAACCACACCGAGCTCTACAATGAACCTCTTCATCCATACCGCTTCTGATGAAGCCTATGTACTCGATTCTGTTGAAGACTTCGCCACCGTGCACCGCTTCGAGCTTGCCCAGCTTACTGCAGCACCATTCA
This sequence comes from Lolium multiflorum, assembly GCA_030979885.1. Classification (NCBI taxonomy): domain Eukaryota; kingdom Viridiplantae; phylum Streptophyta; class Magnoliopsida; order Poales; family Poaceae; genus Lolium; species Lolium multiflorum. The sequence goes on along the minus strand of CM061749.1, from coordinate 294,558,905 downwards.
ATATAAACACGTACCCAGATTGTGACTTAGAGTCATCAGGATCGTGTTCCAACTTGCATCGGTAACCGTTTACAACGAGCTCTTGGTCACCTCCATAACAAAGAAACATATCCTTAGTTCTTTTCAAGTACTTCAGGATATTCTTGACCGCTGTCCAGTGTTCCATTCCTGGATCACTTTGATATCTGCTAGTCAAACTAACAGCATGTGCTATATCCGGTCTAGTACATAGCATGGCATACATGATAGATCCTACTGCCGAGGCATAGGGGATATTACTCATCCTTTCTCCTTCTTCTGCCGTAGCCGGTCCTTGAGTTTTACTCAATACCTTGCCTGGTAACATAGGTAAGAACCCTTTCTTACTTTCGTCCATTCTAAACTTCTTTAGAATCTTGTCCAGATATGTACTCTGTGATAGCCCTATTAGGCGTCTTGATCTATCTCTATAAATCTTGATGCCAAATATATATGATGCTTCACCAAGGTCTTTCATTGAAAAACTATTATTCAAATAACCTTTAACACTGCTTAATAGTTCTATATCATTCCCGATCAATAATATGTCATCTACATATAATATCAGGAATGCTACAGAGCTCCCACTCACTTTCTTGTAAATACAGGCCTCTCCATGACACTGTATAAACCCGAAGTCTTTGATCACCTTATCAAAGCGTCGGTTCCAACTTCTTGATGCTTGCTTCAGTCCATAGATTGAACGCTGAAGTTTGCATACTTTGTCAGCATTTTTAGGATCGATAAAACCTTTGGGTTGTACCATATACAACTCTTCCTCAATGACTCCATTAAGGAACGCCGTTTTGACATCCATCTGCCAAATCTCATAATCGAAAAATGCAGTTGCTAACAAAATCCTCACAGATTTTAGCTTCGCTACAGGTGAGAAAGTCTCATCGTAGTCAACTCCTTGAATTTGTCGGAAACCTTTTGCGACAAGTCGAGCTTATAGACAGTAATATTACCATCAGCATCTGTTTTTCTCTTGAAGATCCATTTATTTTCGACAGCCTTTCGGCTATCAGGTAAGTCTACCAAAGTTCATACTTTGTTATCATACATGGATCCCATTTTGGATTTCATGGCTTCTTGCCATTTGTTGGAATCTGGGCTCATCATTGCTTCTTCAAACGTCGCAGGGTCCTCATCATTGTTATCCACAATCATGACATTTAGACAAGGATCATACCAATCAGGAGTGGCACGTTCCCTTGTCGATCTGCGAGGTTCAGTAGTTTCCTCGTTCGAAGTTTCATGATCATTATCATTAGCTTCCTCTGTTGCCGGTGTAGGCGGTACAGTACAACTTCCGGTACTGCGCTACTCTGATCAACGAGTATAGATTCATCAATCTCATCGAGTTCTACTTTTCTTCCAGTCACTTCTTTAGTGAGAAATTCTTTCTCAAGAAAGGTTCCGTTCTTAGCAACAAAGATTTTGCCTTCGGATCTGTGATAGAAAGTGTACCCTATAGTTTCCTTAGGGTATCCTATGAAGACGCATTTCTCCGCTTTGGGTTCTAGCTTGTCCGGTTGTAACTTCTTTACATAGGCTTCGCAACCCCAAATTTTTAGGAACGACAGCTTAGGTTTCTTATTAAACCATAATTCATACGGTGTCGTTTCTACGGATTTTGATGGTGCTCTATTTAAAGTGAATGCGGCTGTCTCTAATGCATAACTCCAAAATGATAACGGCAAATCAGTAAGAGACATCATACTACGAACCATATCTAAGAGAGTTCGATTACGACGTTCGGACACACCGTTATGTTGAGGTGTTCCCGGTGTCAATTGTGAAAGTATTCCGCATTTCTTTAAATGCATGCCAAACTCATAACTCAGATATTCACCTCCACGATCAGATCGTAGAAATTTTATCTTCTTGTTACGTTGATTTTCTACTTCACTTTGAAATTCCTTAAACTTCTCGAAAGTTTCGGATTTATGTTTCATGAAATAGATATACCCATATCTACTCAGATCATCTGTGAAGGTTAGAACATAACGATAACCACCGCGCGATGCTACGCTCATTGGTCCACATACATCGGTATGTATGATTTCCAATAAGTCAGTAGCTCGCTCCATCATACCAGAAAATGGAGTCTTTGTCATTTTTCCCATCAGACATGCTTCGCATCTATCAAGTGACTCAAAGTCAAGTGATTCAAGTAATCCATCGGTATGGAGTTTCTTCATGCGTTTCACTCCAATATGACCAAGACGACAGTGCCACATATAAGTAGAATTATCATTCAATTTAATTCGCTTAGCATCAATGTTATGTATATGCGTATCACTACTATCGAGATCTAACAGAAATAAGCCATTCTTTTGTGGTGCTCGACCATAAAAGATATTATTCATAAAAATAGAACAACCATTATTCTCAGACTTGAATGAATAACCGTCTTGCATTAAACAAGATCCAGATATAATGTTCATGCTCAACGCGGTACAAAATAACAATTATTTAGGCTTAAAACTAATCCCGAAGGTAGATGTAGAGGAAGTGTGCCGATAGCGATCACATCGACTTTGGATCCATTTCCAACGCGCATCGTCACTTCATCTTTCGTAGTCTTCGTTTATTCTTTAGTTCCTGTTTCGAGTTTATATGAGCAACCGAACCAGTATCAAATACCAGTACTAGAACGAGAACCAGTGAGATAAACATCTATAACATGTATATCGATATACCTTCTTTCTTCTTCTTGACAAGGCCGATCTTCAGATCAGCCGGATACTTGGAGCAATTACGCTTGTCCCTTCTCCTTGCAGTAATAGCACTCAGCATCAGGCTTAGGGCCGTTCTTAGGTATCATAGGAGGCGTGGCAGCTTTCTTGCCACCCTTCTTGAATTTTCCCTTAGACTTGCCCTGTTTCTTGAAACTGGTGGTCTTGTTGACCATCAACACTTGGTGCTCTTTCTTGATCTCAATCTCAGCAGCTTTTAGCATGCCAAAGAGTTCAGGTAACTCCTTGTTCATGTTCTGCATATTGTAGTTCATCACAAAGTTCTTGTAACTTGGCAGTGATTGAAGGACACGATTAATCCCCAGTCTGTTAGGAATCACTATTCCCAAGTCACGAGTTTCTTCGCATGCCGGTCATGGCGAGCATGTGCTCACTAACGGAGCTGCCTTCTTCCATCATACAGCTGAAGAAATGTTTCGATGCTTCATAGCATTCCACGGCCGCATGAGTCTCGAATATAGCTTTCAGCTCATTCATCAACTCATGAGGATCGTGGTGCTCAAAACGTTTTTGAAGATCGGATTCCAGACTGCACAGATGGCACACTGAACTTGAGAGTACCGAGTTTTCCGAGTCGCGTAAACAGCTTTTACTTCATCGGTTTCATCTTCTGCAGGAGGGTCACCTAGCGGTGCATCAAGCACAAATTGCAGATTTCCGCCAGAGGAAGATCCTCACATGACGGAACCAGTCGGTGAAGTTGCTACCGTTGCTCTTAAGTTTCTCTTTCTCTAGGAAATGATTAAAATTGATTGGGGACGCCATCTCTACAACATATATTTGCAATAGTTTAGACTAAGTTTATGACAAATTGAGTTCAAATTTTAATTCAACATAATTAAAAATCTAGGTGAACTCCCACTCAAAACAATATCCCTCGCATTGTCTTAGTGATCACACGAACCAAATCCACCGCACCTAAACCCGATCATCACGAGAAAAGGTGTGATTTCAATGGCGAACACTCAAAGTGTTCATCATATCCACCATATGATTCATGCTCTACCTTTCGGTATCACGTGTTCCGAGACCATGTCTGCACATGCTAGGCTCGTCAAGGCCACCTTAGTATCCGCATGTGCAAAACTGTCTTGCACCCGTTGTATGCACTTGTTGATTCTATCACACCCGATCATCACGAGATGCTTCAAACGACAAGTCTTGGCAACGGTGCTACTAAGGATGAACACTTTATTATCTTGAGATTTTAGTGAGGGATCATCTTATAATGCTACCGTCGCGATCTAAGCAAAATAAGATGCATAAAAGGATTAACATCACATGTTCATATGTGATATGATATGGCCCTTTTGTCTTTGCGCCTTTGATCTTCATCTCCAAAGCACGGACATGATCTCCATCATCTTCGGGCATGATCTCCATCATCGTCGGCGTAGCGTTAAGGTCAATGGCGCCGTCTTCATGATTGTCCTCCATGTAGCAACTATTACAACTACTTTGAAATACTACTCAACATGAAATTTAAAGACAACCATAAGGCTCCTGCCGGTTGCCACAATACAATAATGATCATCTCATACATATTCATCATCACATTATGGCCATATCACATCACCAAACCCCTGCAAAAACAAGTTAGACGTCTCTAATTTGGTTTGCATATTTTACGTGGTTTAGGGTTTTCGAGAGAGATCTAATCTACCTACGAACATGAACCACAACGTTGATACTAATGTTTTCAATAGAAGAGTAAATTGAATCTTCACTATAGTAGGAGAGACAGACACCCGCAAAGCCTCTTATGCAATACAAGTTGCATGTCGAACGAGGAACAAGTCTCATGAACGCGGTCATGTAAAATTAGTCCGAGCCGCTTCATCCCACTATGCCACAAAGATGCAAAGTACTCAAACTAAAAATAACAAGAGCATCAACGCCCACAAATCATTGTGTTCTACTCGTGCAACCATCTATGCATAGACACGGCTGATACCACTGTAGGATAACGTTGCATAGAAAACAAAAATTTCCTACCGCGAACACGCAATCCAAGCCAAGATGCAATCTAGAAGACGGTAGCAACGAGGGGGTATCGAGTCTCACCCTTGAAGAGATTCCAAAGCCTACAAGAGGAGGCTCTTGTTGCTGCGGTAGACGATCACTTGCCGCTTGCAAAAGCGCGTAGAAGATCTTGATCACGATCGGTTCCGGCGCCACGAACGGGCAGCACCTCCGTACTCGGTCACACGTTCGGTTGTTGATGAAGACGACGTCCACCTCCCGTTCCAGCGGGCAGCGGAAGTAGTAGCTCCTCTTGAATCCGACAGCACGACGGCGTGGTGTCGGTGGTGGTGCAGAAGTCCGACGGAGCTTCGCTAAAGCTACGCGGGAGTTATGGAGGAGAGGCGGCTAGGGTTTGGGAGGGGTGGCCGGCCACTTCAAGGGGGCGGCCAGCTTGTGGTCTTGGGGTGGCCGGCCCCTCCCTTGGCCCCTCATTATATAGGTGGATCCCCAAGTGTTGGTGTCTAAGTCTTCGAATAAGACCCGAACCAAAAACCTTCCATAAGAGGGGAAACCTAGCCCAACTAGGACTCCCACCAAAGGTGGGGTTTCCACCTCCCATATGGGGTGGCCGCCCCAAGGGGAGTCCACTTGGGACTCCTCCCCCACTAGGGTTGGCCGGCCATGGAGGTGGAGTCCCATGTGGACTCCACCTTCCTTGGAGGTTTCTTCCGGACTTTTCTAGAACCTTCTAGAACCTTCCATAAAACCTTCCGCGACATTTTATCTCACATAAAATGACATCCTATATATGAATCTTATTCTCCGGACCATTCCGGAACTCCTCGTGATGTCCGGGATCTCATCCGGGACTCCGAACAAATATTCGAACTCCATTCCATATTCAAGTACTACCATTTCAACATCCAACTTTAAGTGTGTCACCCTACGGTTCGTGAACTATGCGGACATGGTTGAGTACTCACTCCGACCAATAACCAATAGCGGGATCTGGAGATCCATAATGGCTCCCACATATTCAACGATGACTTTAGTGATCGAATGAACCATTCACATACATTACCAATTCCCTTTGTCTCGCGATATTTTACTTGTCCGAGGTTTGATCTTCGGTATCACTCTATACCTTGTTCAACCTCGTCTCGACAAGTACTCTTTACTCGTACCGTGGTATGTGGTCTCTTATGAACTCATTCATATGCTTGCAAGACATTAGACGACATTCCACCTAGAGGGCCCCAGTATATCTATCCGTCATCGGGATGGACAAATCCCACTGTTGATCCATCTGCCTCAACTCATACTTTCCGGATACTTAATCCCACCTTTATAGCCACCCATTTACGCAGTGGTGTTTGGTGTAATCAAAGTACCTTTCCGGTATAAGTGATTTACATGATCTCATGGTCATAAGGACTAGGTAACTATGTATTGATAGCTTATAGCAAATAACTTAATGACGAGATCTTATGCTACGCTTAATTGGGTGTGTCCATTATATCATTCATACAATGACATAACCTTGTTATTAATAACATCCAATGTTCATGATTATGAAACTAATCATCCATTAATCAACACACTAGTTTAAGAGGCATACTAGGGACTTCTTGTTTGTCTACATATCACACATGTACTAATGTTTCGGTTAATACAATTCTAGCATGATATATAAACATTTATCATAAACATAAAGATATAAATAATAACCACTTTATTATTGCCTCTAGGGCATATCTCCTTCAGATCCCCCATATAAGAATCCCCCCATCTTTTCAACGAATCCATGGCCAAACCTCTTCTAGATGAGGCCCGCAAAGTGATGAGGGAGAGTAAGGTAGACACATTTGAGGAGTTCATCAGTAGCGACGCCTTGCTCCGTAAGGTGGGTAGGGAGTTTGAGAAATATTCTTATGGGTGGCCATTGAAGAAGATGCCTGCTCGCAGCCCACGGGAGATAAGGTGTGAGCTTATCAGGTTGAATGAGAAGTGGAAGTCACTAACATGGAAGAATGAAGAAGATAGGGAAAGGGATTTCAAATATCCATTCCTGTGGGCGGTTGAGAGTGAGGACGGCGATGATATCTTTGAGCCTAGCAGCAAGGCGAAGAAAGCTGCATCGTCGAAGGGCAAGAGTGCCAAGTCCTCGAAGGGGAAGAGTGCTGCACCACCGGTCGTCGACTCGGACGACGACTTCGAGCCTAGCACGAAGGCGAAGAATGCTGCATCGTCGAAGGGCAAGAGTGCCAAGTCCTCGAAGGGCAAGAGTGCTGCACCGCCGGTCATCGACTCGGACGACGACTTCGAGCCTAGCACCAAGGCCACGAAAGCTGCATCATCGAAGGGCAAGGGAAAGGGTGTGCTGCGTTCTTAGTGTTATAGTTATCAGTAGTCTCATGGATCTTGCAGTATGTTGTAGCGTTGGTGTACCGTTTAATTTGTTAGAAGAGAGGTATGTTGTAGTGGTAAGTTGTATCTTAATTATCACTTTAGTGCACCCACTGAGAGGTCCGCTCAATCGGCTTCAACCGCCAGAAAATCTGGGTAATTGAGCTGCTCCACAAAGCATGCACACCAACAGTGTATGCTTCGGGATTAAGCCCGAAATTCACGGTCAACCACTCCTTCAACTGAATAACTCGCCATGTTTTTGGGTTTGTCAGATGCAACTCCTCATACTGAAACTCGCTCAGATCAGCTCCCATCGGAGTTGTTCGGACCGTGCCATGACCGAAGTAAACAACGAATTTTACTCTATCTGACATATCTGCTCACCTATACAAATTACAGACTCGTCAAAAAAATCTAGCACCTACACTCTAAAATAAATAGAAATCTAGCACCTCAGTCCTAAATAAATACTATCTACCGGTACATATTTCAGTAACTAATGTGCGAAGCTAACGAATGCAACATGCATTATGATTACACCATCTAATACCAGAAATTAGGGTTTACCCTTGAAGCGTGCCAAACACCTCCGTCAGCAGCTCAGCTCCTCCACCCCGCAGCAGCTCCACCACCACGCAGCAGCAGCACCACCTCCAACAGCTCCACCAACACCACCAGCTCCACCACCACCAACACCACCTCCACCAAAACGCCTCAAAAACTAACCCATCTATAGATCAGCTAATTCTACAACATTTGGTGGTGAATCTACAACAAATGGCTGGATAAATCGGTCACAAACGAGAAAAAATGGTGCTGGACTGAGAGTTAAAGAGAGAGAGACAGAGAGCAGATGACTGAGAGCGAGCTGGAGGAGGAAGATGAGCGTCGAGCAGAGCTGCGGGCAAATTTATTCTGCCGCGCTTCGGGGTCACTGCGCCCGAATCGCCCGAGTCGGGGTCGCCCCACCCGAAATATACGCATCGGGATTCTTCTCTCCGACAACGTCTGCTCCTGGCTAGGGGACAGGACGACACGGGCCTTCGGTGGCCGACAGCCACGCTTCGGGGAGGAGCACCCCGAAATTGGCTTGACACGGCAGATTCGCCTCGTCTCGGGCTCCTCAAACCCGATTTTGTAAATTCGGGTTCCACCACCCCGACGGTGTATTATTTCTGAAATTTACTGAAAACGAATATTATTTCTAGAATTAATATTAAAAAGTGTATTATTTAAAAAAAAATCGCCAAATCCCACACCCGGATACCCCTCCCACTCATGAAAGAAATTGACTAGAACGCTGCAATACTGGGATGCACGAGGTTAAACAGATTCGCTGAATACGTTGGATACATGTAAGTGTACCTAACATCAATACAATTACAATTACATGCATACAAGTCTGATTGGATACGTTGGGTACATGTAATTGTATTGATTAGAAATTGGACATGTATGTGTTGATATTAGCATAAATTTCATGTATAATATTTTTGCTGCTACGACGCTTTACAACTACATGCGAGACACCAAGTTACTCCATCTGGTCCGTTTTTTTTTTTTTTTTTTTTTGAACAAAGGGGAACAGTCCCGAAGGACCGAGAGTCTCATTATAAGTCAACACTGGTACATTTTACAGATAAGGCAACAGGAAATGTAGAAATTACACACCAGCCCTTATAACTTGCACCTAGGACCCTAAGAAGAATAAGAGGAACGCAATTGGGTCCTGCTCCTTCTCCAGTGTGGCTGATCCAGAGCTCGATGCAGCCAACCTCGACGTCGCCGGGGACTACGCCACTTGGGACGGGGAGGCGGGAGCCTGCTGCACCGTAGCTGAGAGGCCTCCGCAATGGCATGACAGCCTGGAGGTTGAAGATGACCTTTGGACGCCGGCCGGAAGAAACCATCGCCGACGTCGAAGGTGGGAGCGGTCGCCCTTCGACCATGATGGACGACGACGAGAAGAACGCCGCCGTGAGAGCGCTCCCTGGAGAAGCACTGCTGCTCCCCTGGTGCGAGTCCAACCGCATGCGCACACAGACTCGATGCTTCCCTTTCCCCTCGTCGCCAAGACGAGTTGCAAGGGAAACAACAAATTCCGCACCGCTGCCGCTGCCGCCAGAATCGCGAAAACCAAGCTTATTGAAGCAATCGCCTTCAGATCCGTTCCTCCTACTTATCGCCCACCATGGACGTACGCCGAGAAGGAGCTTCTCCAAGCTGTGACCACCGCCCGTGAGCAACCACAGCAGGCGAAGGGAAAGAGGAGACGGCATAGCGCCAAACTGCACATAGGCAAACAACCTCCCCATAGGGATACTCTAAACCTACAACTACTATTTACAGGGAACCGACCACCTACTCCATCTTCTCGCCGGCCGGCCGCGCCGCCGGAAAGAGAGAAGGAGAGGGGCGGAGGCGGTCTTCTGGAGGCGACTCTCAACAGAGGCACTCAGGGGGAAAGTCTGAGTTGGAACATATCCATCTGGTCCGTTTTAATCAACGCGAGAACTACACTACATAACATGCTGTGAACTAACGGTGTAAATTAAACCAGACTGAAGGGAGTACATGACAGGGAGTTCGATAGACATATTTAAATTTACCCTGTCTCATTGACGTATTAACACTTTAACAGTAAAATACGAATATATCAGGACATAAACAGTAAATTAGTATATAAACACATTCTCGACATCATAGGAGCATTTCAGACTTTTCAACGCAGACAGCCGCCAGCTGAAAGCCAGTTTCCCAAACAATTCCACTGCTCACAGCAGCTTTCTCCTACAGCAGCTCTTACATCTACTTCGAAACCACCACTGAACAGCAAAACCGTCGTCTAGATAGGATATGAAAATACGCAAGCATGCGTGTGAAATAGCAGATCAGCATCATGAACAGAGCACACTAGTTCTATACAAGTGTAAGCAACTAAAGTGAGACAAAATTTAAAGGATAGTTCAGGAAACTACACACAGCAACATCAGCATGCATGTAGCAGCTCTTCATTACCCTTCTCGTTGCGCTCATCAAGCCAAAGACCAAAAAGAGTTGGTTCCAGTACATGCATGCTCGATCATGTTTCTCAAAAACTTTATTCGTACACCATACGAACACATGGGTCTGCTGTGGTGCAAACCATCTCACGCACCCTTGACATCAACAGATCTCCTACATAATAGTAAGAGATTAATATAAGATCCATACTGCACATGTCTCCATATATCATTCTTATTCACTATATATAGGAAGAAAGAGATATTTACCACTAAAGTGGTCAGCAATACTGACACCGTGAAACAGTACCCAGACATGTTGAACAGGTATGCCCTGAGAAGCAATGGTATTCTTTACAACAGTACAGAAATCACGATAGGTGGTTCCAGGGTTGGCATTGAACCTGAGTTAAAATTAAAACATCCTCAATCTATGGTACACAACTCCTAAATGGATTCAAAAAGTAAAATACTCAGAAAATGTATGATATTACTTGCCTCAAAATGTGACTGGGCTTGGCATCCGGATAAATTGGCATTCCGCTAACCTCAACTTCGACATCGCCAAGGGGCCCCCCCATGCCTCCGAGACTGGATGCAGACTTTTGAGAAAAAAAAAGTCATCATCTCTCCACAACTTAAAACATGTGTCTCTAGTATATAACGGAGAACTTCTTACCAGCTGCTTTTTCTCCACGCTCTTGATCACACCAACAGCAACAATCTGCTTCATGTCACGCACAGAAAAGCAACCGAGGGCAGGGAACTCAGAGAAAGCCTCAACGACCATGTCCTTCCTTGGAATGATCTTGACCAAGCCAGAGTCGCCGTTCTTGAGGAACTTGGGGAAGGCCTCAATCTCCTCGCCAGAGCACCTGTCAACCTTGGATAGTATTTCCTCGAACTGAACACCCGTGTGGGATGTGTGGCAGTCCAGCATTGGGGCATATCCCTTGCAGATCTGGCCAGGGTGGTTGACGATTGTGACCTGGGCTACAAAGCTTGAAGCCGCCCTGGCAGGGTCATTCACGCCGTTGGAGGCGACATACCCGCGTTTGATATCTTCCAACTCCACGTTACGCGAGAGGACCGCGACATGGTCGCCAGGCTGAAACAAGGTGTCCTTGTTGTGGTGGAAGTACACATGTTGACAGCCATAGGCACCTGGTCCATCTGGTATGACTACAGACTTCACCTCAGTTGTCAGCCCAGTTGGGCCGAACGTGATGGGCATATCGGGCCATATGGTTCCTGTCTCAACACGCCCCACGGCAATAGTACCAATGCCTCCAATTTTGTATACGTCTCGGAGGGGAAGGCGGAGGGGCTTGTCTATCAGCCTCCTAGGCTCGCTAACCTGGTCAATGGCTTCAAGAAGGGTGGGGCCATCATACCAGTTAAGGTTGGATGAGCTCTCAATCAAGTTGTCACCCTCAAAACCAGAAACTGGAATAAACAAGACCTTGTCCGGGTTGTATCCCACCTTCTTCAGGCATAAAGACAAGCCCTTCACAATTTCTTCGTAACGGCCCTTGGAGTACTTGGGAGTGGTGGCATCCATCTGGAAAGAGCAACAGGACGATGCCATTAGTTAAAAAGAACATGCAGCTGATGACACTGTACGATGGTACAGTAATAAATCAATCACAGCAAAAGTTATAAAATTGCATCCTAAGATATCAAATGAAATTGCAGACAACAGTAATAAAAGCTGAAACTTATGATAAAAAAAGATCAAATAAACTGCATAGATGTAAAGGGTAGAATGGACAGAATTTCCATTCATCTTACATAATTACTACCGATAGCCGTTGGTCAACTCTATCCACAAGTTGACAATTCAGAACATGTATATCAGTTTTGAAATGAAGCAATAGATGCAGAACAATGAAGCACTGAGATCATCAAACGTAAATCATACTAAAATCATACATCCGTATTACTCCCTCAATACAGGTTTATTAGGGTATTAAGGCATTTTAAGGTAAAACTTTGACTAGTAACTTAGCCACAAAATGTTTGCTACATATCACCAAAAATATATATCACTGGAAACATATTTAAAATATGAATCCAATGATATAATTTTTGTGACATAAAACTAGCATTTTGTTGGCTAAATTATTAGTCGGTGTTTTACCTCGAAATGCGTAATACCCTAATAAACAGGTATAAATAGCCAAATATATAAAAATGCACTAATTTTAAATAAGCACTTCATGTGGAGCAGATCATGCAGCAAGTTAAAATCAAGATAAAGGCTAGTATGATTCATGTCATCATGTGTAGTATTACGTTGTTTCGACAACAAATAAAGTTTGGATAATTTGTACCTTGTTGCAGCAGCAGATCATCTGCTTCACTCCAAGGGCGAAGGCAAGGAGAATATGCTCACGGGTCTGGCCATCCTTGGAGATTCCAGCCTCAAAACCATCAGTGGTTGAGTCAATGATAAGCACAGCACAGTCAGCCTGTGATGTTCCAGTGATCATATTTTTGATAAAGTCACGGTGACCAGGAGTATCAATGATGGTGCAGGAGTACTTGGTGGTCTGAAATTTGACAAGGGAAATATCCATGGTGAGACCTTTTTCTCGCTCGGCCATAAGCTTGTCAAGCACCCAGGCGTACTTGGAAGACTTCTTGTTCATCTTGGCAGCTTCATTGTCGAGCTCCTCAATCACGCGCATGGGGATACGACCCAGCTTGTACACGAGGTGGGCAGTAGTTGTTGACTTGCCAGAGTCAACATGGCCAATGACCACAATCGTGAGTGGAATCCCCATATGGCTGCATAGACAATGAGGACAGCGTCAACGAACAACATAAGGCCTCGTTCCGTTGTTGTGGAATTAATACGCCAAGGGAACCACCCACCCGGGGGTTAGGGTGAAACCCGATTGTCACCCCGATCCGCCCGACACCTCTCCCTATACTCCTACTATTCCCGGTACTATTTGCATGTTCGTTTCATCCCTTCCCTCCCCAACAAGCAGCAGCAGGCAAGTAGCGGTAAGCAGCATTTGCTACACAGTAGACTTGCACAGTTCCAATCAACAACAGCTCCAAACAGTAAAAAGACAACCAGCTTTCAATGCAAGAATAGTTGTTTAAAATTGCACATTGGTACATAAATAGTGGGTGATATAAAAATTCCATCCATCTAAAGAGCATAAATAGTTTGTAGGAAAAAAAAACAAAAGATCATAAAGGCCAAAATGTTTTTATTTGCTTCAGAAAGTCAGTACAACAAAAGAGCAATCTTTGCTCTAAGAACTGGAGAATATATATTCCAGGATCACAAAGTTAAGCAAATAGAGGATAACTTGCCGAGTTAAAGACCGTTGTTCCAGACAAGAATCAAATGTACCTCCATATACTCTCCTATATCAATGAAAGGCAAAGCTTTTGCCTCGTTTCAAAAAAAAAAATGCACCTCCATATACTGAATTGTGTATGGTTCTTAATTTGTTCACCATGCTATTACATAAAATTAGGAACAGGTCTATCATATGCAAATCAGAACAGTTCATGGTGCTTCACTATCATATATTGCATCAGCAACAGGATGGCAATACACAGTAGAATTAGTCTGCCAGTTATAAAAGGCTGTCAGTTATTACTACCACAATGCAACAATAATAGTAGAAGGTGGAAAAATAATATTCATGCTATAACATGTAGGCTGTAGCTAAAGCAATATAAGTAGGCTGGACAAAACGCACTCAAAAAGGCTGTATGTGACACTATTTTAGCAATTTCATTACACAATTAAAACATTCAAACATTAGCAATTTAGCAATTTTATTTGTTACACACAGAATTTGTATACATTTGCAATTTACCAAACAGAGACTGAGAGAATAACATATAACAGACTAACAGAGGCACAGAGCGCGGGTCACCTGCTCCGCTGGTCGGCTGGTCTTCGGCGACTCGGCGGGAAGAGCGGCGCGGCGTCTGGCGGTCACTGCGGTGGCCCGGCCGGGGCTGGGTGTTGGGACACGCGGTCGGTGAGCGCAGAGAGCGCCGTCCGAGACAGGCAGTCCGCAGCCCGGGTCGCTGCCTCGCTGGGAATCGCGGCCTGGGAGTAGTGAGCCGCTCGTGAGTCGTGACCTAGACTTCTCGTCTTCTCCCATTGGGCTAATTGGGCTTATTTTCATGGGTACCTTTTTTTTTGCAGGAATTCTGGGTGGGCCAGAGCCCCCCGCGGCGTCCGCCCGCATTGTATCCTGTATCCTGTAGGCTGTAACTGAAGCAATATAAGTAGTGAAAATATTGAACGAACCAAGACTTGACTGTACTACCAAAACGAAATACTTTCAATGATAACGGGTTTGATGATTTTATTGCTTGGAGAGGAACAAGGCATGGAAGATATACGGTGAAATCGGGTTATTATATTCAGTGGAAGCACCAATTTGGTCCGAGAGCGGGTCAATTATCTCTCCCAGGCAGTTCAGCTCAAAACCCAGTCTGGAGCATCCTTTGGAAACTGCATGTCCCAAGCAAAGTGAAGATTTTTATTTGGCGGGCTTTACACGGTATTATACCGTTGAAATGTATCTTGGCTAACAGACACATTGGAGAGACAGCAGCATGTCCTATTTGTACTATACATGCTGAGGATGCCAAACACCTCCTTTTTGAATGCCCAGCGGCCAGAGAAGTTTGGCAGAGTTTGAATATCCAACATATTATTGATAATGCTATTATAGTGGATAGATCGGGATCGGCAATCCTTGAGCATATTCTACGTCAAGATATGGATGAGGTGCTGGGTCTCGATTTAATAAACCTCAAGGAGCTTGTGATGGTAGCATGTTGGTACATGTGGTGGCTGCGGAGAAGGCGAGTAAGAAATGAAGATGTGCCTCCCCTAAACAGATGTAAAATGTCTATATTGGCAATCACGGCGAATGCCGCGGTAATCACGAAGAAAAGCAGGGTCTCGGATGTAAAGTGGGAGAAGCCGAAACCAAGAGAATTGAAATTAAATGTAGATGCCTCTTTCTTTCAAGATTTACATGCAGGTGCTGTTGGTGCCGTACTGCGAGATTACAAGGGAGAATTTATTGCAGCGAGCTCGTATTATTTACCACATATTGGCTCGGCGTCGATGGCGGAGGCATATGCTATGAAGGAAGGATTGAGGATGGCTCGCGAGAGGGGATGCAATGTCATTGTGGCGGAATCAGATTCTATGGAGGCGATCGAGTCATGTACAGGGGTTCACCAATGGAGCTCGGAGGCATCGGCGGTTTATGCGGACTGTGTTGATTCAGCTGTCTCTATAGGAGAAGTCTCGTTTCGGCACTGTTTAAGAGAAGCTAATATGGTAGCTCATAGGTTAGCTCTGGAGTGTTTTAAAAACCAGTTAGACTGTAACTGGGTCGATGAACCCCCTAGCTTCATTCTCCAACCCCTCTTAAACGATGTAACGATGATATGATTTGGTAGCAGCAAGTTCCAGACGCACTCTTTTCCTTACTAGGGTACCTAAGGGGACTGAAAGGTTTTTAATAAGGCGGCTTGCTAGCTTAATATATTTTGTTTCAAAAAAAAACGAAATACTTTCACTTTCACTGCACACTGATGCAAATAAGATGATGAAATGCGAGAATGCGGAACTAAGTAGACTATTTCTGTATAAATCTTGCAGCATACGAGCAAGAAGAGGAGGACGAGGGTTAGGATCTTACCGATTAACAGCCGGCATCGAAGACGGGGAAGGTGGAGATGCAGGAGGTTTGTTGCTTCCTCGGCTAGGTCTTCGGTCGGGCACCTCTCCTCCAGCCGGCCACCTCGAGTCTCCGCCGGCGTCCCCTCAGTTCGATTCGCCGCCTGCGTCACCGCTGTCGCGAGGAAGCTGGTTTCGGTCGCACGCGTAGCTCTGCTCGATCGGGATGCAATCCACATCTCTAGAGTAGTGTTTCGAAAAAACCGGTCGAACCGATGGGTTTCAGGCAAAACCCGGAGGGGTAGAAAACCGACGTGGTTTAACCGAATACGTTTTGGGTGTGGGTCGGTATTTAGCCCTCGGGGGCCCAATACCAGTGTATCCACGCGGAGACGGATCTGCTCAGGAAAGTGTGTGAGCGTGGGATTAACTGTGCCCAAGCCGGCTGCGCTAGGGTTTTCTAGCGGTGGGGGCAGAGAGTCGGAGAAGGGACGCATCAACTGTTGGTGGCAAAACGAACGAATATCTGAGATGCAACATCCGCCGTTCATTTTGCCCTGACGGACCTGATTCGATCCCAACTTAATCCTGAACCGAAGTGAGGCCTATTTCATCAAATTCGTCGATAATTGTCAAATCTAACTGGGTTCATGCTGGATGAATAACTGAGACGGATTTGAGAATTAGTATCGAGGGATGTTTTTTTTCTTGATCAAAATTGATAGAATTACACGACGATATGGCTCACAGGTCGCCTCCTCGCCAGTGGAGAGGCTTGATGTCTAAACACGCTTCTATTCTTGTACACAGTGTTGGGCCTCCAAGTGCAGAGGTTTGTAGAACAGCAGCAAGTTTCCCTTAAGTGGATCACCCAAGATTTATCGAACTCAGGGAGGTAGAGGTCAAAAGATATCCCTCTCAAGCAACCTGCAATTACGATACAAGAAGTCTCTTGTGTCCCCAACACACCCAATACACTTGTCAGGTATATAGGTGCACTAGTTCGGTGAAGAGATAGTGAAATACAAGTAATATGGACGATTATGAGTAGTAATTGTAATCTAAAATAAAAATGGCAGCAAGCAAACATGTAGCAAAACTGGTTGTAAAGGGTGTTTCAATGCTTGGAAACAAGGCCTAGGGATCATAATTTCACTAGTGGACACTCTCAACAATGATACCATAATTGAATACATAGATATTATCACTTCACTATGCTACTCTGAACCACTCTCTGATTTGATAACAAACACAAATTCACTGCGTAGGGCTGCATAAAAGCATTCCTTAAAGTTCGCATTCTCGATCTATGGACGCCCCACACTATCACCTTGAGCATACAAAGATGGTACTAACTAGACACCACAATTCATAAGTATTTCTGTAAATTAAGCTTAAGAAACAAACACGGTGTGCACACTGTCACCTTCACACCGTTGGACAAGGTGTCCCCGGAGATCACATAATAAAACCACTTGAGTAGCACAATAGTTGAAGAATAACATCTACTTATTCAACTAGATTACAAAGCTCATGATCACATAAAGATCATGCATGGAGAGATAGATAGACCACATAGCTACCGGTAAAGCCCTCGGCCTGGGGGGGAGAACTACTCACTCCTCATCATGGGAGTTAGCAACGACGATAGAGATGGCGGTGGAGTCGATGGAGATGGCTCCGGGGGCAATTCCCCGTCCCTACAGGTTGCCGGAACAGAGAATTATGTCCCCCGAATCTTGTCTTCAGGACGGCGGAGCTACAAAACTTTTCGTGGATGGAGGCCGCTTGATTTAGGGTTTCTGCGTCGGGAGGCTTCTTATAGGCGGAAGGGCGAGGTCGGTGGTGGCCAGGGGGGCCCAGACCACCCCTAGGCGCGGCTTGGCCGCGCCTAGGCCTGGTCTGGCCGCCCTGTGGCGCTTCTTCGTCCCCCCTCTGGACTTCGTCTTCGTTACGGAAAAATAAAATCTTCGGCTTTTGTTTCGTCCAATTCCGAGAATATTTCCTGTACAACTTTTCTGAAATACAAAACAACAGAAAACAGGAAGCACTGTGGAATCTTGTCAATAGGTTAGTGCCAGAAAATGTATAAAATTACAACGAAGTGTAAACAAAACATATAGAAATTTGTGTAAAATAAGCATGGAGCATCAAAAATTATAGATACGTTTGCAACGTTTCAGCATCCCCAAGCTTAACTCCTGCTCGTCCTCGAGTAGGTAAGTGATAACAAAAATAATTTGTAAGGTGACATGCAGCCAACACAATCTTGATCAAGTTATTGTAAAAGCATTGTGAGCTGGGATCAAAGTACTCTAAACATAGGCATGATATATATAATTCAAACAATATAACTTAGCAACTATGTTATAACATGAGGAGTAACTCAAGCAAAGGATCATAAATAATTGTGCACTGAAAGCAAATGTTTGTTTTTGAGCATAGAGGAAACATAGCAAAGTGGTACTCAGCTTGTCCTTTATGAAGTAGAAAACCATAAATGCTAGGACACCTTTAAAGTTCAAAGGATGACTACATACAAGTAATTTGAGAACAAGCAATATCATAATCATGAATCAATCAACAGTAAATTTTGGGACTATGCACATTATACTCAGAATGACAACTATACTCTCTTAGCGGTGCATAAAGTAAGAAGATGAAGACTCAACATAAAAGTAAAAGAAAGGCTCTTTGGAGAGGAAGGAAGATTAACAAGTTTTATATAGCTTCCAAAAAGTATGGTACTCATTAGTTTTGAGCTCTCATTACCCCTATCATAAGCATTTTCAATGGTTAAAGTTAATGTGAGGGTAAATATGAGTTATATGCTTGACAAATCATAAGTTGAAAATCTCATACCCCTTGAATGCAAGTACCTAAACCTCATGTTACTCAACTTAGGTCCCAAGTAAGTTCTTGTCATTGTAAGTATATATGTATCATTGAGAACGCCAACGGAGTACCTCCTGCCCCATGATATAGGAGCATTCCCATACCAAAATAACAAGACAAACAGACAATGAGCACCTCGGCAATCCTTTTATTTACTATGGGCATAGCTTTTTATTGAAAATGCGTCATAGAATGCTCACTATGGTTCGCTGTAAATTTCCACCATGAATGATGCATGGCTTAAGTTGGCCGTCCAGGCGTTTCTCTAACATATATACAAACTCCATGGACTTACAAGTTTCCATTTTATTTCACACTGCTAGGCATCCATAAAAAAAGAACATGATATCAACTAAATAGGAATAAGTGAAATGTTGAAAGCGTGCCCCATGAAAGCATGGTTGTGCTAACTCCCAACTCGTAATTTGCAAGCATATAATCTTCATAAGATAGTCACAGTGGTTCAGGTTTATTAAGTGCAAGAAAGTTAATGTGCCATCAAGTTCGTGAGAGCTTTACTAACTAATTTTCTCATGACAAGATTTAATTTGGAAGATACATAAAAACATGATGAGTATACTTGGAATAGCAATAATGCTAGTAGGTAAATATGGTGTACATAATTGGCAAACTTTGGTTTTTGGTGGTTGGATGCACGAGTAGAGCTCATACTCAGTACAGGCGAAGGCTAGCAAAAGACTGGAAGCGACCAACTAAGAGAGCAATAATGGCCATAATCATGCATAGCGACAAAACATTATTAATCAAAGCATAAAGTGATATTACAAGTCAAAAACTAAATGATCATAGAGGCTTTAGTTGGCTGGTTTGTAGTCATAACATGGTATAAACATGTGCCAAGTGATACGTCTCAAACATATCTATAATTTTTTATGCTCCATGCTTGTTTTATACCAAATTATATATGTTTTTCTCATACTTCGTTGCACTTTTATACATTTTCCGGCACTAGCCTATTAACAAGATGCCACAGGGCCAGTTCCCTGTTTTCTGTTGTTTCGTATTTCGGAAAAATTGTACATGAAATATTCTCAGAATTGGACGAAACAAAAGCCGAAGTCAATATTTTTTCGTAACGAAGACAGATTCTAGAGGGGGGACGAAGAAAGGCAGCAGGGCAGCTAGACCAGCCCTAGGCATGGCCTGGCCATGGCCGGCGCCTAGGGGTGGTGTGGCCCCCCCTGGCCTCCACCGACATCGCCCCTCCGCCTATTTATTCACGATCTCGGGAAAACCCTGGATACCCGAGCCTCCATCCACGAAAAGTTCTGTCGTGGCCTCCATTGCAAACCCTAGCTCGGGAGGGTTCTGAAGCTCTTCCCGGCACCGGAGGGGGAAATCATCGCCGGAGGCATCTACATCGCCATGCCCGTCTCCGAAGTGATGCGTGAGTAGTTCATCCCTAGATGGCCCATACCAGTAGCTAGATGATTGTCTTCTCCAATTTGTGCCTCATGTTTAGATCTTGTGAGCTGCTCTACATGATCAAGATCATCCTTATATAATGCTACATGTTGTTTGCTAGGATCCGATGAATATTGAATACTATGTTGAGAATGATTATATATTCTTGTCATATGTTATTTGTGATCTTGCATGCTCTCCGTTGCTAGTAGATACTCTGGCTAAGTAGATGTTTGTGACTCCAAGAGGGGTTATTTATGCTCGATAGTAGGTTCATGCCTATAGTTTTCTGGAAGAGTGACAATAACTTCTAAGAGTGTAGATGTGTTGTTGCTACTAGGGAGAAAACAGCAATGTTTTATCTGAGGGTAATTCTATTGTTGTTTACACACATTGCTTAATGCGATAATCTGTTGCTTGCAACTTAATACTGGAAGGGTTCGGACAATAACCGGAAGGAGGATTATTAGTCAGACGCGTTGGATTACGGTCTATGTATTATGTTGTAATGCCCAAACGAATCTCATAGTAATCATCTTGTCATGTATGGTCGGTATTTTGTCAATTGCCCAGCTGTAATTTGTTCACCTAGCATGTTATTTATCTTTATGGAGAGACACCTATAGTGAACTATGGACCCCGGTCCTTTCCTTTACTTACTGCAATCACTGTTCTCTTTAATTACTGCAAACAACTCCTTCCACTCGATACATTTAATCCTTTGTGTTCAGCAAAACCGGTGAGATTGACAACCTCACTGTAAGTTGGGGCAAAGTATTTTGGTTGTGTTGTGTGCAGGTTCCACGTTGGCGATGCCTGCCACAAGTTAGCTAGCAACACGTTCAGAAGTCACGCCTTTCTCCTACTGGTCGATTAAACCTTGGTTTCTTACTGAGGGAAACTTGCTATGCTCATCATACCTTCCTCTTGGGGTTTCCCAACGGTGTGAAATCTAAGCTACATCAAGCCACGTCACACGTTAGCAAGACTTTTCTGGCGCCGTTGCCGGGGAGAAGAGGATTTCTGCAAGGGGAGTCTCTCATCTCCAACTTACTTTGTTATTGTTTTGCTTAGTTTACTTATTTTTTCTTGTTTGCTTCTTTATATCAAAAACATACAAAAAAATAGTTTCATTTATAGTTGTTATTTTTTTCTAGTTCATTATGTTGTTCCCTAAGTACTTTTCGAAAGACCTATCAATAGGTAGTGGTTCCATAATTGGGAGAGATAACATTGAAGAATTGTTTAATCATGTTAGCAAGCATAAAGATATTGAGGATAAATCCCTGGTAGAACTTGCTCCTAATTATGAAACTTCTGCAGCTTATTTAGTTCAAAAGTTGGAGGCTAGATTTGTTATCCTTAATCCCATAATGCAGCAAATGTTCCTTAAACTCCATGAAGTTGAGGATGATGAAAAGAGAGATTTTATCCTAGAAACTTTGCTTAAAGAATTTTAAGATGTAGAAGATAGGAAATTCTTTAATCGGTTTAAGATGCTAGGCTCATGTGTAGATGTTATTGGTGCACTTGAAAATATAAACAAAACCAAACCTAAAAATAAGGAGGAAATCAAAATACAAATACCTTTTAAACTTGTAGGAATGCATGAAGCCTTTGAATTTATTTTGATTGGATTGTTCCTGAAAACCCATTTGATGAAAGTATTGAACCTAAAAGTGCCGAGAGAGGGTATTCTAAAACTTATATTGATAAAATACAAATCCTTGTTCAAAATACTTCTCGCATTGATCTTGATGCTTCTCCACTTGATAATACTTGATGCTAGCTCTTTTTCTGCGCCTAGCCGAAAGGCGTTAAATAAAAGCACTCTTGGAAGATAACCCATGTTTTATTTCTGTAATTTTTTTTGTTGAGTCTTGGAAGTTATTACCTCTTTAATAACCTATCTTTATCATTTTTATTTCGTTTTTGTGCCAAGAATAGTCTCTAATAGGAAAAAAGTAAGATTTGAGAAAGTTGTTGTTCTAAAAATAGATTCTATTATGTCACAATAAAAATTCATATAAATAGCCAGAACGGAATTTTGATCTGCCAATTTTCGTGCATAAGCCCCAGATTATTATCTAATTTTCGTTAGTTGAACACTTTTCGAGCTAAGCAACAGAAGATTTTCGAAAAAAAAGATCTTTACCTGATGTTCTGTTTTGACATATTTCTGCCACTATTTGCATTTGCCTCTTAATCTCTTTCTTTTTAAATTATTTTGATCAAAGAGCTTTGAAGAGTTGCTACAGTATATAATGATTTGATAGGTGTTTGATATATGTTAGAACTGAACAAGTGGATTTGTTTATTTTGATTGAACTAATGCTGCTAATAAAGGATAATGTGAAGTTTTGAAGTTTAGGGAGAGAAGAATGATGTAATGAGATGAATAATGGACAAAAGCTCAAGATATTGGATTACCCTGCACCCCAAGAAATATCCAAGAGGTACAAACGTCAAAGCTTTGGGATGCCCAAGGCATCCCCTCTTCATCAACAAAGCAACAAGTTATCTTTCTATGCGCTATATTTTTATTGCTTCATACGCTATGTGTTGTTCTTGGAGCATCTTTACTTTTGTTTTTAGTTTTTCTTTTTTTACTGTAGCATATGGTTGGATCCCGGCATATTTGTTTTGGAGAGAGGCACACTCCGTTTTAATTGCATAGAACACTCTAGTTTTCGTTGTTATTGTTCTGCGAGTATTCTAGTTTGCTAGTACTGCGTTTAGCTCTTATTCTTTCACTTGAATTTTGTTCAGAGCTCATTAGTATTCTTTATTTATGTATGATTAGCTCTCTGGTCCATATTGATTTTCATCTCTGAGAGTTATTTCGAATAAGTTGATTGGTGTTGGAGACGAGTAAAACATTTTCATGTCTATAGTGATGCAAAAGGAAGCTTGTCAAGACTGTGGCATAGACTTTGGCATATTATGTTGGATGTTATTCTTGTCATATTCTTAATATTTATTGTTGTAGCATGACTTGTCTCAAATAGCTGAGAGTGCATAATGTGCTATTGAAAGAATCATGTGTTGTTTCCATCATAAAAGCATAATTAAATTACCTTACCTCCCCGGCAACGGCGCCAGAAAAGAGCTTGATGTATACGCACGTTTCTATTCTTGTAGAAAGTGTTGGGCCTCCAAGTGCAGAGGTTTGTAGAACAACAGCAAGTTTTCCTTAGGTGGATCACCCAAGGTTTATCGAACTCAGGGAGGTAGAGGCGAAAGATATCCTTCTCAAGCAACCCTGCAATTACGATACAAGAAATCTCTTGTGTCCCCAACATACCCAATACACTTGTCAGGTGTATAGGTGCACTAATTCGGCGAAAAGATAGTGAAATACAAGTAATATGAACGATTATGAGTAGTAATTGTAATCTGAAATAAAATGGCAGCAAGCAAACATGTAGCAGAACTGGTTGTAAACGGTGTTTCAATGCTTGGAAACAAGTCCTAGGGATCATACTTTCACTATTAGACACTCTCAACAATGATACCATAATTGAATACATAGATATTATCACTTCACTATGCTACTTTGAACCACTCTCCGATTTGATAACAAACACAAAGTCACTGCGTAGGGTTGCATAAGCATTCCTTAAAGTTTGCATTCCCGATCTATGGACGCCCCACACTATCACCTTGAACATACAAAGATGGTACCAACTAGACACCACACTTCATAGGTATTTCTGTAAATTAAGCTTAAGAAACAAACACGGTGTGCACACTGTCACCTTCACACCGTTGGACAAGGCGTCCCCGGAGATCACATAATAAAATCACTTGAGTAGCACAATAGTTGAATAATAACATCTACTTATTTAACTAGATTACAAAGCTCATGATCACATAAAGATCATACATGGAGAGATAGATATACCACATAGCTACCGGTAAAGCCCTGAGCCTCGGGGGAAAACTACTCACTCCTCATCATGGGAGTCAGCAACGGCGATGTAGATGGCGGTGGAGTCGATGGAGATGGCTCCGGTGGCGATTCCCCACCCGGCAGGGTGCCGGAACAGAGACTCCTGTCCCCCGAATCTTTTCTTCGGCGGCAGCGGAGCTACGGAACTTTTCGTGGATGGAGGCCGATTGATTTAGGGTTTTCACGCCGGGAGTTTTCTTATAGGCGGAAGGGCGAGGTCGGTGGAGGCCAGGGGGCCCCATACCACCCCTAGGCGTGGCCAGGGCCTAGGCCGCGCCTAGGCCTGGTCTGGCCGCCCTGTGGCGCTTCTTCGTCCCCCCTCTGGACTTCGTCTTCGTTACAGAAAAATAAGATCTTCGACTTTTGTTTCGTCCAATTCTGAGAATATTTCCTGTACACCTTTTCTGAAATACAAAATATCAGAAAACAGGGAACTGGCACTGTGGCATCTTGTCCATAGGTTAGTGCCGGAAAATGTATAAAAGTGCAACGAAGTGTAAACAAAACATATACTAATTGGTGTAAAACAAGCGTGAAGTATCAAAAGTTATAGATACGTTTGCAACGTATCAAGGCTCACCGCCGTTTCCTTTGCTCGCGTTGATATATATATAAGGAGACTAGTAAATTTGCGGTGCGGGTTTTGTGTGTTTATAGTAGTGTTGTGTATACTAGTGGGTTTTGTGTTTTTGATGTGTTTGGTTTGTTGGTTAGTGTATAGTTTGCTTCAACAATATTTTTGAAAGACAATGTTTCTTTTGGTGGTGCTTGATGGTGCTTTTAGGAGCTACATCGGTTATGTCTAGTATTTTTTAGATGATGTACATGTAGTTGTGTTGATGTGTAGTTATTTTTCTTGTTTAGTTAGGGTGTTTTTATTGTGCATTTGGGAGACTAAGTGGAGTTAAGTCCTAGATAAGGCTACTTTCCATACATCCCATCTAGGTTGTAATGCAGCATTAGTGATGGGTTGCTGTTCGTGATGTTTCCAGGAAAAAAAGACACCTACTTCTTCTTCCATGGAGGATGCTTTGGGCCATGGAGGCATCGGCGATGGCGTAAGTGGTGCACCCAGTGAGGTGGAGGCTGTGTAGAGTCAGTTGGGGTCAGCGTTGGGCTGGGCGGCGGTTGGGATCGGCTCTGTGCGGGATCGAGAATTGTTGGCGACGGCAGAGGGGGCATCGGTGGTGGTGGTGGTGTAGGTGCTGGTGCTAGAGTGCATAGCGGGGAGCTCAATATAGGATCCATTCGGCGGTGGTGTGGTCAAGACGGCGTAAGAAGGAGGGGATCTAGGGCACTGACTACAGTTTGCTATGACCGCGCCGGCTAGGGAAAAAAGGAGGGTGAGCGGGAGACTGGAGATTGGCGGCCAGGTGTTGGAGGTAGGGTGACAAAAGGAGGAGTCTCTGCGTCTAAAGCTTGGGAGGCGGAGAGGTACCTGGGGCTCTGCTTCTTCTTCTGCAATCGCTGGCCAAAACGGAGCTTGCGGAGATGGATCATCGGCCTGGTACGCCTCTCTCGTCTGAATATTAATCAGTTGCTATTAGCTTGTTTACTGCAAACATTTTTGTTGGGCTGTTTTTTAGGAAAAATAATTTGGTTGCAAAAGTATATTTCACGACTGAATTATTTGTTTGTGTAACTTGCAAGATCAAATGAATATCATATATGGTAGCATCGCCAAGTGAAGATAATAATTCTGAATATTTAGATCGAGTAAATGGTTGTTGTATCTGCAAATATCCATTCCCAGTCTTGCATTACTTGATGTTTTATGTAGGAGATTCCTGCTACAATGCTCGCTAAGCTGTTTCTGCTCAACAATGAGATCTAATTGTTTTCTTAGGTTTATATGTATACCAGTCAATTCCGTATTTAGGTAACCTTGTTTATTGATGATTACCTTCAATAAGTAACTGGTAAACCAGGAGCTGAACGAAGCACCATCATGCATATCAATTTACTTCTCTGGTTGCATAGAGATGGAGAAAGAGAAGTAAATCATCCGAGAAGCAAACTTAAACAGCAACGGGAAAGAGAAATAAGGTATGAAATGTCTTTTTGTAGGCTTAACCATCATGTATTGACATAAAAAGTGACGTCTCGCCACACCCGTGAGATGAAGGATTACACAGTGCTGCCAGACATCAATACATAAGAAGAGCAAAAAAATGTCACTAAAAAGTGCTGGATTACATAATGGCATCAATACATAACTACCAATTTTCCAACTGAATTTCATAGGTACTGCAAATAAATGTTTGAGGGATCGAAATGCATGAGGTACACATGTCGGACCTGGGATGCTGGCTGTGTAAGGGCATGTACAGTTGTGATATCTTAGCAGTGCTACGTAGCATAAACGCTGAGGTGGAGGAAAGAGAATAATGAATAAAGGTTTTTCCTTCTCTTAGCTAAAAGATCATCTCATCTCTTAGCACAATCTCGCTCATCATAAATTTAGGATGTCTCGTTACTAAAGATAAAACTAAAAAATAACTCATTATACATTATATTTTATTGTTATATCTAGATTACGTGGAAAATTAATATAAGACATTCTTATCAATCATTACCCCTAAAGAACACACAGGCACCCGTTGCCTTCCTAGCACACACACATGCACTCTACCTACCCCATAGGTCTTTTTTTGCCACCGCTGAGTACTTTCCTGTCCCCATCTCTTCTCCACCCATCCCACCTACTTTTTTTTTGCTTTTCCAGTCCCCCTTGAGCTCCCGAAATTCCAAAGTCTGAAGCAAAATTTCCAGTGGTGGTTCCCCATGGGCGACGGCAGAGCTCACGCTCAAGAAGGGGCATCCCTAGATCCCTAGATTTTCCGCGTCATTTGGCGGCTCCCATGTTGCACAAGCACAGCGCCTCTGCGAACCGGGCGCTCTGTCATTAGCGCTACTGCGATAGGACATAGCCATGTTCCTCCGTGCCCACCTGCTCTTGGTTTCAGGCATGCTTCGGTGTCGTGCCCATGTACTCTCTGCTGCTCCACCTAGTCATGTGCAATCAGGTATGATTCCTAGCTTTGCATCATGGTTCGTTTACAGACCCATGGCATTTGTCATGCATGGCAGTTGAACACCATTGTTTTCGCGCCCTCTGTTTCGACCTGGTTAACGTTCTTCCATCAAGCCGTTTCTGCTTCTGGAAGATGGGTCCCTGATGTCAGCCTCCATATATAGTAAACCTTGCATTTCTTAGATTTATTTTCGATCCCTAATTTCTAGCTAGTTGCCTTTTTCTTTCCATCCCTTACCGCCTGGTTCACATTGAAGAGGCTGCTCCCAGATGGATCCTTTATGTCAGCCTCTATCTACAATACGCCTCACTGGATGACAAGCTGCGCACGGTGAGCATGCGAAATCTGACGCGCTTGATAACGAGCGGCGCGGTGACTTGCAGATATTGCAGGGAGTAGAACAGAAACGAATCACCCGACCCATCACGCCGGCAGCAACAACTCCTATCGGCTCCCCTGTCGGCGGCAGCTTCACCATGGGACAACCTTCCCCTCGACCCTCCGTGCAACTTGGCCATCGAATGAAACGAAGACGGGGGAGGTGACACAAGCTATCTCTCCGCCGCGCTAGAAATTCCGGCGGCCACACTCAGCTCCACCTCCGACATGGGGAGAGCCCCACCACATCCGCCTCTATCAACCACTTTGGGAAATGAAGAGACAAGGCGGAGAGAAATGAATTACAAAAAGAATAAACCATATGAGGAAAAACCGGTGCCACAAAAAAACCCTTAATGAACTATCGCTGAATACAGAGAGCTCCAAGATTCGCGCCATCCTTTAAGAATGAACAGCCCACGATCTGACTTGTGTCCAATTGTGATTTCAGCTACCTGATAAATTGAAAAGGTGTTTATTTTTTACCCTTAATTTCTGGCAATTGCCTTTTTTTCCATCCCCCACCACTGTTGGCAGATGGTCCCATATTTCATCGTTGAACAAAAAACATTGACTTTCTTAGATTTATTTTTGACCTCCTAATTTCTGCTTGCTTGCCTTTTTCTTTCCATTCCATGCCGCCTGGTTAACGATGAGAGGCTGTTGCCAGATGAGTCCCTAATGTCAGCATCTATGCACAAAAACCTTATCTTTCTTGGATTTTTTGTTGACCCTTGATTTCTTGCTACTTGCCTTTTTACTTTCCATCCACTACCGCCTGGTTCATGTTGAAGAGGCTGCTACCAGATGGGTCCCTGGTGTTAGCCTCTATGTACAATAAACTTTGCTTTTCTTGAA
Organism: Lolium multiflorum; assembly: GCA_030979885.1. Lineage (NCBI taxonomy): Eukaryota > Viridiplantae > Streptophyta > Magnoliopsida > Poales > Poaceae > Lolium > Lolium multiflorum. The sequence continues at coordinate 294,530,526 of CM061749.1, read as the reverse complement.
TTTATTTTTGACTCCTACATTCTGGCTACTAGCCTTTTTCTTTCGATTCACTGCCATTTGGTTAAAGTTGAAGATGCTGCTGTCAGATGGGTCCCATATGTTAGCCTCTATCTACAATAAACGTTGCTTTTTCTTGAATTTATTTTTGACCCCTCATTTATGGTACTTGATTTTTCTTTCCATCCCCTGCCGCCTTTGTAACGTTGATGTTGCTGATGGCAGATGGGTCCCATATTTCAGCCTCTCTGAACAATAAATCTTAATTTTTTGAATTTATTTTTGACCCCCAATTTTTGCCTGCTTGCCTTTTTCTTTCCATCCAGTGTCGCCTGGTTTCACATTGAAGGTGCTGCTAGATGGGTTCATTATATCAGCCTCTCTGAACAATAAACCTTGCCTTTTGTGGATTATTTTTGACCCCTAATTTCCGGCTATTTGTTTTTTTCTTTCGATCCCCTGCCGCCTAGTTAATGTTGAGGCCACTGCTGGCAGATGGGTCCCTTATGTCTGCGAACAATAAACCTTGCCTTTCTTGGAATTCTTTTTTGACAACTAATTTCTGACTACTTGCCTTTTTTTTTTCTTTCAATCTCGTGCCGCCTGGTTCACGTTCAAGAGGTTGCTGCTACATGGGTCTCTTATGCCGGCTTCTATGTATAATAAACATTGCCATACGTGGATTTGGTTTTGATCCCTAATTTCTGGCTATTGCCTTTTTTTATTTCAATCTCCTGTCGCCTTGTTCACTTTGAAGAGTCTATTGGCATATGGGCCCCTGATGTCAGCCTCAACGTACACTAAATGATTCTTTCCTTGGATTAATTTTTACCTATGATTTCTGCCTGCTTGACTTTTCTTTCGACCCCTGCCGCCTTGTTGACGTGGAAGGATGATAGTTCCTAATGTCAGCCTTTATGTACAATAAACTTATGATATCTCGAATATTTTTTACCCATGATATTGCGGGATACTTGCCTTTTCGATCCCCACCTGAACCCCGAAACTCCCCAGGCGACGCCTCCAAGAAGGTCATGGCGCAGCGTGTCATCGTCGCCGAATCAAGGGATTTTGGACTAACTTTCATTGTCATTTTGGCTGCCATAATGTAAAGGGGGTATATATGAAAATGGAGCTAAACTGTACATAACTCAATGATGCTATAGTTCATGTATTTTTGCGGAAACAAAAACGAATACAAAAATCCCAGAAGAAAAAAATAACACATATATTATTGAAAACATATACGGACGCAATATAGTGCGGACACAGAGCTATGCAGATGTTCACCGGAATCAAGAAAATCCTTGAATCAAGCAAAACATCTCATGCATTCAAGCGAACAAACCAAATAGTTACCTAATTCTAGCCCGGTGCCGATTTACTAGAGAATAGGTGAAATGTTGAAATATGGAAGCTAGGATGAGCCGCTTTGGAAATTCGGCTTGACAACGTCATATAATGGCCATGTTGGATTGGACCATGCACCATCAACCCTACAATGGAAGTTCCATATTCGTCTGTTCCGTCAAAACAGGTTGTCTCGTTTCCAATTTCTTTTTGCAAAATTCCATTTCGGTTTCCGTATTTCTCTTCTTTTTCTGTTTTTTGCGCAGAAAACTCGAAAACTTTCTGCTTTATTTTCATCCCTACTAAGAGGTTTGTACAAAGTATTATGTCCGTGTAGATTCATAGCATTTTCACATGAGAAAAACTGTAATTTAGCAATAAATTACACATGTCATTCTAAAGAACAGTGGCATGAAGAATATTAATTCATAAAATAAGAAGAGAGTCTACAATCATAAAATAAAAATCACTTTTTTATTAACAGATAGCACAAAATGCCCCCGTCCAATCACAAAAAAGAGTGCACAAATCTGCTATCCTTCGTAAGGTCAAAAGCGACAACAAACTATCATAAAGGCTGCAGTTGATAGTCAACATGTCAACTTTGAACGGTGGAGAGGAAGTTAGGCACCATAATCTGAAGTAACCCCTTGGGGTTGTCAACGTGAACCCAATGGCCGGAGTTGGGGAGAACGTGGAGTGACACTTTCCCGGCATCAGGATTGCCGCCTCTCCTTGACAATGCTTTTAGCTTCTGAACATCACCAGCGTGCCATCTATCACTCTGCTCTGCTTGTACTATTGAAATCTCCAGACCCTTTGGTGGGTTCTCCAGTAGTGACCAATAGCTTCTTTCTCTGAAAAGTAACAATAACTTAACTCAGTTTGCATACAGCAGAACATTGATTATGTTTGGATGATGCAGGGTTACACAACATCTAGTTCACCATTTGAAGATACCAAGACAGACCAGCTCAAAAAGAAGATACCAAGACAGACAAAGAGGAAGTGAAATAAATTGAACCTTTACCTATATGAAGTAAACATGTCGGTGGCAGCCTGAAGATCAAAACCCCAGGTCACATGCTCATTGTCCTTCAAGTTGCTACCAATCCATTCTGAAAGTGATTTGGAAAATCCAAGGCTGACCATGTGGTCAACAACCCACCTGACAGCAAACATGTATTATCATTAAGGGTCTAAAGAAAAGTGAACCGTTAGTAGTTTGTCTTCAAAGGGCCAAATATTTGCTGTCTCAAGGACTCAACAGTAAGTTTGCTTCCATGATTGCACTTCTAGTGGAAGGTTATCATTGGACAAGGCAGGCCTCAACCATTCATAGAAAGAGGACTGTGCTTCCTGCTCAGCATTACAGATTTAACAGGACAGGTTTCAATATCTTGTGTTTGGATATTAAAAATGCAAGGTGCATCTAAGTTTATTTTGGTGCTATGGGAGCCACACATAATACTCTGAAAAAAAGGCTATACCATAGATCTAGCATCAAAGACTTGCATCGAAGATTTTGCTTCCATGCACATATTACCATAGATCTAGCGAAACTTTGCGTCCATCCACACCGTTCAGGCTCATGATTACACGCACTATAGCGCATATTAACTAGAATTATCACTATAACTGATTATCCTATACACATTTTCTGTTATTCCATATGCCAATGGTGTTATCAGTCATCATACACAACACCGTTTGCACATGAATCATCTGTGTGTGATGGGCTGCTACGTATATCTTTGGCCAAGTTGATGTACGCACTAATTTGATGTACGCACTAAGTTGATGTACGCACTAATTTGCCCACTAATCCATAAAATGAACAGATTGGATCATACACTTTAATTTTATGTATCAAATGAAGTAGGTAGTAGATAAATATATCTCGGCAGGGAATGAACGAGATAGTACTTGCGTGATGGAAGCGATGAAGGAAGACTTGATAGTGTCTGCAAAACCCGTTCAACTTCACCATCACTGTTATCTGTTTTTACTTCTGCAGGGACAGAATCAAGCACCCAGAGCTGTTCTGCATCAAAGGAATTACATAACAGAGTTATACATATTCTTTATCCCCTTGACCCAGTCATGTGCAGTAAGGAACAGACATGGCCAATTTAAAAAACCAAGAGGTAAAAGAATAGAAAGGTATAACTACCAAGTAGTGCTAGAACAAAGAAATTGTTATTCTGTCAGAAAATCATAGTACGAAACTCAATTATAATCCATAGGTTGCACTGAGATGCTGAATTATAATCCATAGTACGAAACTCAAAGTGACACATACACAACTACCTGACTGTTTCCGCGCCACCCTTTTCTCACATCACTTTCTTACTTTTGATGCCTATATAAACAAACATGTGTATGCTATTTGGAAGATTCTCTACAGCTATTTAACTTACAAAATCATGCCATTTATGCAGACGAACGAACTAGAATCAAATTACATGAAAACTAAATATGACTCACTGCACCTGCTTGGGAAGAGCAGCGGATCCACCGTAGTCCCCACGGGAACAGCTCTCCGCGAAATCCAGCGCAACCTTTCCACCCATGGAGTGACCCACCACAACATCCGGCCATGCCCAGCCCCGAGCCTTCACCAAATCAGCGAGATCCTTGGCTGCAGTCGACATAGTATGGGGCGGCGACAACCCCTTGATCCTGGCTGAGTTCCCATGGTTCCTCAGATCCACAAGAACCATCCTCCACTCTGCAGACACACATACACATACAAGCACCAAAATTCAGCTCTCTCTGAACAAATATGTGCCCTGTAAGCAAACGGCGAATTATATCAAATGCTACTATAAGGTGGGGCAACATTGACGACTCTCCTTTGGTGTTCGGGTACCACAATGATTAGTAGCAGTGCTGAATTAAGAGATGTGCGGATTTTGAATAAGGGGGTGTTTTGCGGATGTTACCATCGGAGGGGGAGCGGTCGCGGAGCTGGGAGGCGAGGGAGCGGGAGAAGGTGCGCCAGTTGCGGCCGGAGCCCAGGAGGCCGTGGAGGACGAAGGCGGTGGCGGTGGACGGCTTCTCGGGGGAGAGCTGGATCTCGTCGAAGGCGAGGGTTTCGGTCTGATGGGCGGCATCCGAGTGGACGGAGCGCCAGGGAGACCAGGCGGCGGAGGAGGAGAGGAGGCGCGAGCGGAGCGAGGAGGACGACGCTCGGAGAGACGCCGCCATGGCCGATCGCTCCGCGGAAGTTCTTCACAAGGCCGCGAGCGATGCCGTGGTAATTGCTGCCGATGATTCTAGAGAGAAAAAGGAACTAAAAAGGAGAGAAAAAAATGAGCAAAAAGTGTGACAGCTGTGGGATTTGAACCCACGCCCTTTCGGACCAGAGCCTAAATCTGGCGCCTTAGACCACTCGGCCAAACTGTCGTTGTTGTACTATCTAGATACAGAAGATTTATACACACAGAAATTCTCTGCGCGGAACTGCGAGAAAAGGCCGACCAACCAAAATTTTGTCTGGGCGGTATCAGCTTGTCCATTCATTTCTCATCCCCACAGGTTGATCCGGTGCACTCATTAACCGTCAGGCCTGAATCTCCATTCTGCCTTGCCTTTGCCTTCGACTTCGACCTGCAGAACCCAAAGAATGGCGGCTGCAGCTGCAAGGCAGCTGTTGGTCCACAGGATCAGTTCAGGGACGCTTCCAAAGCACACGCTCAACAGCCATGGCCTCTCTGCTTCCCAGTGCTGGAACAAGGCCGAGAAGCTCCCCCATTTCAGAGCAAGGGTGGCCATCAAACCACCAAACGCCGTGCCAGGGAAGGGCGGCATTGTGCCGGCCAACGACGATGGGATCAGCCTCGGCACGGTGAAGCTGCCTGGCAACATCGACGTCGCTAGGTTCGAGTCCTTGTTGTTTCAGGTTAGTATAAAGCTTTCCTTGAGTATAATATTCTACCTTCTTTCTTGGTTTATTCGTTTAGGTGAATCTGTTAGTGAATGTAATTAGATACACCGAAGTACATACACACAACATAAACTGATGCGTTAGCTTAACTGATGTTTATTTCGATTCTGTCTGTTTGACAGTGGGGGAACAGCCTCTGCCAGGGCGCAATGTTGCCACTACCAGTGCCTATCAAGGTAAGGCAAACTGAGAGCTGAGTATATCATTTTGATACTTCCAGATTTTGTTCAAAAAAAAGATACTTCCAGATTCCTTCAGCTGATACATTTTCTCATTTGCAAAACAGGTGGACAAGGTGGAGGGTGGGATCAGACTAGGATTCATCGGAATTGACAACGGCGCGACATCGCTCCTGGCCTACATCGACTGCCTGGTGTCCCCAGCGCCCGACGGCTCCGGGCTGGTGTTCCAAGCAATCAGGAACGGTGCTATGAAAGACATGGAACCACCTGGGGAGCCTAGGATCATGAGGAGCCTCCTCCAGGCGCTTCAGACATCTATTAGGCTGTCGCAAGTTTGACTGTGAATAAGGAACATGATGCAGCAGCCTTTGCTATTACCTGTCGATACGACCTGTAAACCCTGTTTTTCAAGGTCTCGTTTCATGTACTAGTCCAAAATGAAGATATAAATTCAGTTACAGGAAGTAACAGTAAGCAGATCCACTGTCCACATTTTCTCTCTTTATTCAGGATACTTCTCGAGGGATTCCACTAGTTACAATAATTGGTCGAAAATTTTAGTTACAGAGTACACACTCACACGGAAAGAAAATATGTCAATATAACAACTGGAGCATTTTCAACCATCACTTTAAGTATACAGGAATCACTGTCAATTTGGACTGGAAAAAAAAATCAGCCTAAAACTCACAAGGGCCAACCACTATCTCAAACACGATGAGCTAATGCAGTTTCATTTATGACGTCGAACAAGCTTCAAGCTTTGGGAGGACGCTGCGCCATGCGTCAGCGATATCTTTAGCTAACTTCGCTTGACCTTTGGCGAATTCATGGAATGCAAGTCCAATATCAGCCGTCTTCTGCTCCTGGAATCGTGCAAGCTCGTCATTCATTACACTAACTATGTGCTCGTACCTCTTAGTAGCCTCCTCACTGGCTGCTTTCAACTGCATTTGTTCACAACAAAACACTGGTCAAAACAATTATTCATATACAATTTCTGCTCCCTTGAAATAGTTCCTTAAAATGAACACTTGCCTCACTGAACTCAACTTCCGATTCGGAGAACTTCTCAGGGTTCATGAACTTCAACTTTTCACTGCAGTAAAAAGAGGATTAGAAACTTTCCAGGTAATAGTATGGAATAAACATGAGATCAACATTACAAGGATCTTAGACCTTGTGTAATGCTAAGAGATCAGGGATTTATTATTTAATCATCGAATCTTGAAATTGAGATACTGCCCCAATTTTATAACTCCGTCCGATACATAATAAGTGTCGGGGTTTTTGTTCAAATTTGAACTAAAATCCCGACACTTATTATGGATCGGGGGGAGTAGTTATTATCCTGAATGAAATAGGTATATGCAACACATGCAAGTTAAGCTCTTTATACTTCCTCTCCTGGCCCAAGTCAAAGTGCTGCCTGACTAATTTGAACTATAACCCTGACACTCAATATGGATCAGAGGGAGTAGTCATTATCATGAATGGTGAAGGCACTCCTAAGGAAATCTTTCTTAAATTATTACACTTCGTCACTGAGCATGAAATAGGTATATGCAACACATACAGGTTAAGCTCTTTATACTTCCTCTCCTGGTCCAAGTCAAAGTGCTGCCTGAAAGCATTGGCTCGATCAAGCATAGTCGCCTGTCATGACCATGAGAAAATAAGTCATGAACTCAGTTTAACGTTAACTCTTCAACATTATATGCAATTCTTCATTTACATTTTATGCATGGGAAGTGACAGAAACTCACCTTTATTGACTGCACAGCGCGCACATAATCTTTCAAAGGTTCTTCAAAGTTAAAGAGAAGGTTGTCTGCCTATAGCAATAGCATATCAACGTCATTAGATAATAGAAGCACTAAAATGGATGGAGATATGGTATTTAATACAAAGTGCTATTGTCATCGGTCTATTTTTTTTACCTCTCTTTGAAGCTTTATTGACAACATCTCTGACTTTGAACCAACTTCAGAAAACACCTTTTCCAAGGAATCGCCTTCACAGGCGCCTAAAAGCTTGATCGCCTTCCCAAAGTCCGCCAAAGATTGCCCAAGTTCTAATAAATGAGAATAAGAACGGTGTAACTGGTCTTGCAATCCAGTTAAACGTTTTCATAACAAAGAGCAAGTTCAGATATTCTTAATGGCCCCTGAACGCTGTCTTGTGCTTTATGATATCATGAACCAGGTCAACTAATTACTGTCTTTTTGGCAAGCTAGGATAGGAATGGAGGCTGCCAATTTTACAGGATAACTAATTGTGAACAAACATACAAAATTTACTGTCATTCTACATCAGGCCCGTGACAAAGAAATTGGTCACCATGAAATTTAGGATCAAGAAATTTACCTCTGTGTCTTTTCACAAGGCGATATGCTTGTTTCTGGGCCTCTGCTAGATGATTTTCTAGCTCAAATATGTAATGTTTAAGCTTCTCATATTCAGGAGTAGATTCTTCCACAGGCTTTTCTTTTCCCAAAACAACATCACTGACTTTTGACTGTACATCCTAGAAAAATGATTACCAGTTATTAATCAGAGAGTGAAAAAAATAATATTCGTGGGGGTCATGACACTTTACTGTAATCTTATTAAAGGCAGTATCCACATAATATCAAGAATGTCTTACTCAGCAAAGAAGAAACAGTTACCTTAAACATCTGTAAGAAATCTCCTGGCTTTTTAAACATACCAGACTCATAAGACCTTGCTCTATCCATTTTCTGGTTCATGCACATGAAAAATAAAACATATATTAGCTGAAAGAATGCGTCCACAGTAGGGAATAAGAAACTCATTAGTTAACATAACCAATATATATCAGCCATGGAATGATGGACATAGAAAGTTCCAATAGATCATGAAAGGTAAGCCGTGTGATGCACAGATTGCAAAATACACACTTGGCACTCAAAGTAATAGTCTTGACACAAATGATGGGATGCTACACCTTGAGTTTCTTGCGGATCTTTTCAATTATGCAGTGGAATTACACTTCTTTTATTTCGATCTCATGAAAATTTCCTTGTGCAATTAAACAATGATCACACTGCAAATCACTGATGCAGCATGAAACATGTAAAAGTAAGTTGGCCCAAGCGGTTACTTGACTATTAACAGCTACCCAAAAGAACAATATGATAGAGCTAATCATTCATATGTCACAAAGTATCTTTACATAGATGTGAACACTCAAAAAAATTTAAAAACTTATTTAAAATAAAATAAATATACATATTATTAGTTAACAAGGAATAGTAGCACTCTAGTTATGCAAATCCTTTACCTCTTCGTCTGCCTGCAAAAATGTCCTCAAATCTTCACTTTGCTTAAGTTCAGGGTGTGAAGCTGTTCTGTTGACAAATAGGTCCAGAGCTTGGCGCCTCAATTCAATGAACTCTTTGCTAAACCGGAATTTCTCTAAGGGCAAAGAAAAATAACAATAGCTCAGTACGCAACAGAACAAAATACTGGCACCGCCATTTAGTGATTCAGATGTTTTTTTCTGCTCTATGGGAAATATATGGAATAAGTTGTTCACAGAGCTATAATTTTGCATATTACCAACAGCATTCTTTTCTGGAAGGGGAGGTATAAAGATGCCTTTGAACTTCTCCGCTAGCCGATCATGTAACCACTCAAAATCACTATAGCGCCGGATAACAATTTTCTCTCCTCCCTCGAATTCAGGTAGGTTAGTCTACAGAGATGAATATTACCAAATTAGTAAATCAATAGCAGCAGAACCATCATATAGCCCCAAAAGGAATAAGAATATGACTTCTCAAAGCAGTAAATGTGATACAGCTACTAATAGCACTCCACGACAAAAAAAATAAATAGAACGGAAAGTAAGACGAACGTTGGAGGTCAATTCAATAAGCTACACAAATTGTACTTAGTCAGGCATAGGGGTGCAAGCAATATGTGCCAGAGGTGCTTCCTCGTAGAATCATATTTCATCACAGAAGGGCAGTCTTTCCTTTTTAGGGGAAGAAGAAATTCTCTTGTTCTTAGTGGAAATACATACATTCTCAGCAGATCTTAAACTCAACGTATTCTGTGTGATCCAGTGGGCACCATCTTCATATTTCCCTGATGCTCCACAGCTCCTCTCTACTACTCTTTCGCGCCAGCTTTCAAAATAGTTAAATGCTCCGCGGTTTTCTTTCCCCGGCTCGTACTTAGCTCTAATAATCACGGAATATCTGCTAACAGCTTCCTACTCAAAGGCCATAAGATTTCGCACATCACCGAGCTCATTTATTACAGAACTGCTACCAATTTAGTACCGGATCTATGATAAGAAATCAGAATCCATAAATTGAGTTCCACTGTTCACTGGACACCTAATACCGGGCAAAAATTGCTCAAACATTTGGCATCACCAAACGGACATAAGCAAGTAAATTAACTCGAACGGCGCCACATTAAAACCTACTGAATCTAGACTAAATCCAAGTAACCGACAGTTTGGGGACTTGGAACAGAGAACGAGTCAGATGACCTTGGTGATGACGCGATAGGAGATGTAGGACTGGACGCCGGTGCCCATCTTGACGGGATCCGTGACGGAGATCGACAGGTACGGCGCCCCAGCCGCCGCCGCCGCCGCGGGCGACCGCGGGCTCTGCGACTGGCTCCTCTCCTGCGGGAGAGCGCATAGGTAGATTCAGTGGAAGAAAAATACCAATTGAGCGCGCGAGTGGTCGGTGGCGCTGCGGGAGAGAAGCGGCGGAGGGGGTGGGCGATGGGATTACCGCGGAGATCATGGCGAGCTTCCCGGCGAGGTCTCGACTGCCTGGTGCGGCACGGCGAAGCTACCGGAACGAGAGGAGGGCGACTTGGGAAGAAAACGAAGAGGATTCCTTATTTTTTTTCTTCCTTGATTTTCCCGTGGGCGCTTTTTGTTATTGGATTGTGTGTTAGTTACGGGATTGCAGGTGGCACGTTATTGGATCTGGGCCGTAAGCGAATCCGTTTTAACCCAAGGTCGGCCGGTTGGCCCAGCTTTACAAGTTTTACAGTATTGCTCTACGAAATCGTTAGAAAAAGGCCGACCTTCGTGAAGGGAAGACAACTTGATCCGTATGCGACAAGTGGCGGGGGCCAGAAAATCCTGGATTTCCTGCTCGCCACGTGTCGAAGAAGGGATGGGAGGAGAGAAAGAGGTTGTGTTATTTTCCCTTTTCTTCTGATTCGTTTTTAAAAAATATCTTGAGAACCGTAAGTCCAAATTGCGAACCGTTTTCCTTTTGAGATCTTCGTCGAGATCTTCAAAACTAGATCCCATCTTGATAGGTTTGGAGATACTTTTTCGTACTTCCAATAATATTATGATGACAATGTGACTAATCGTACTCGTGTTTTAAGATAAGTTGTTTAGTGTATTTGGTGCAATTTTTCCCTTTACTCTAATGTTTGGAATGTACATTTACGCTGACTGCCTACTGTAGTATTTACATGTATTTCGTGTTCATGGTAGCCGTATGCACGTTTGTACTGTTCGTGTGCGTGATTACTTGTATTCGCTCGTGTGTTCAATCGTCTGTGTGTGCTTGACATGTGCGCCATACTCTTCGTGTGCGCGATCATTCGCATGATGTTGCTACGTGTGCGCTGTACCTATGCGCGATCACGCTCATATACGTGATATTTGTACTCGCCTGTGCGTTCAACTGTACCTATGCATTATATGTATTGTACTCGAGCATGTTACCGAATTGTACTTGTAGTTTTATACTTTGTACCTATGTCTTCGTAAGAAAAAAAAACGAACCAGCACAAGCTAGTTACCATTTTGTAATCGATCCATGGCTGGCTAGCAAGTTTTTGTGGATTGTGTGCTCACGCGCAGGCGCAGCGCGTACTCGCGAGGGAGCGCGTACGAAGCGCCAGAGCGCGGGACGGGAGTCGGGCGTACTCGCGCAAAGACGGATTCGCGCGCTTGCGTCGTGGTGGTGAGGACACGCGTCACCTTTGCGGGACGCGATTTTCCCTTCGTAAAGGTCTCCCTTTTTCTAGTAACACCCGCTCGCTCTACTATATTAAAAAAAAAAGCGGTAGTTTTTTCTAGTGGGAAAATGTTCCTTGCAACAAATGGAAAAGTCTTACTGGCCACGTATTTTTTGATCTAGTGTTAAGATTTCATAATGTGCTGATATTTTACCAGCTTATTCTAAATATGTTTTAGTTGAGTTTGATATACTCTTGGTCATATAATAATAGGTGTCACATCCATGTTAATTCATGATTCATGTAGCAGCAATTGCATACTTTTCCCGGAGCAAAGTTTAGCTTAAGTAATGTGAAATTTTAACTTACCTCTAATATTTACAAAAAAAATATTACCCAATGCTACTGTTAGAAGCTAAATGTCACTTGTTGTTATGCTCTCTCCTGCACTGCGTGCAAACTTAACACCTCTTTCTGGTTCCATCGTCAAAGCTTTCTCCATATTATTGAGTGTGCTTATTATTGTCGAGCCCTTAGAAGATCTTAATTTACTAGGGTAATTTTACTCAGATGTCACTTTTCCTTTGCATGTCGATTTTCAGATATTTTTGTTCTTATTTCATTGGTATCTTGTTGTTGTTGTTCAGTGTTAACTCTTGCATTCCCAGTAGACTCTCCATTGTGCAAGTTGCCTGATGTTTATTTAGTCTCTAAATCTAAGCTATCTTCTAGAGTCTTAGTGGCTTGTTGAATTTGTTTACATGGGAATGTGACAACCGCAGAAATTGGAAGGCACCCATGTTAAATTTTTTAAAAAATGAAATCCAAGTGAAAATAATTCCTAGGAGACTGGAGCTATGAAATAATTTCTAAAGGTGTGCCTAATTCTTATTCGAATAATTCTCGGTATGCCACCAAATGTCACTTGCAGCCCACGTTACAACTCATGACTAGCACAAATCATAAATCAATATAACGGTTCAATGCATTTTTCCTAGTTATGACTCATGACTAGCATGCATCAACCCATTTGTAACTAGTTAAATATCAATTGCAAACTCACGAATGAGGAATCGCTCCTATAATATGTTTGTTCGGTTAGGAGATAGAGAAAAACATGAAAAGTTTATTGAAGTTTCATGTCTTTTCTATAGTTTTTACATAAACAAACAAAAATATATGAGATTGGAGTGAAAAATATATTTTATGTGCAATCAAAATAGAATATAAAAACTGCTTCTAAATAATAGACCACCCACTCTTTGAATCAAAAGTTCCAAATATTTTCCCGCAAAACAAAAATTTATCCAAATCTTCGTATCAATACCAAAAATATCTATTCACCTTTGTTTCATTTAATATATAAATTGCACTTGCAGCTTGAATTTGCTAACTCTATATTTTGGGAAATTGATCTCATAGCCTGCTAAGGCTAAGTTGTTAGTTTTAGGATATTAATTTACGAAAATACCAAGTAGCCAAAATGTAAACCGAAATCATAGTTTTCAAAACTAAACCGGTTCAATGATTCAACCGGAAAAAACCTAAACCAACAATATCATTGGTTTTCAAGAGGCAATAGTCCGGCAGCAAAATAAAACCGAGAAAAAAGATATCCCGGGGGAATCAAACTCGCGACCTTCGGCTAGGAAAAAATAGCACCACTTTTTTTTTAACGGGAGCGACCCCGAAGGGCCTGGAAACTTGTATTACTCAAGCAGTTGGTACAACATGGGACTTCAAACTTACAACCAGGACCCTAAAACTTTTCACAAAAACACGATCAGGTCCTAGGTCGCCGCCGATCTGAGACCGCCAGCACTGGGCACCGTCAACGCTGCTGGGGAACATGCCACTTGGGGCGTCGCTAGCGTAGCCTCCCAGTGTGGGGTCGAAGAAGATCCACATGAAGGAATAAAATCTGAGGAAGAACAAAGCTTCCCCGAGTGGAGCGGCTCCGCTAGCCAAAAGTAGCCCCGGCGTCACCTCGCCGGCACTGATTGACTCCACCAAGAGCAGTTTCCTGCACGCTCACGCGCACACTGCATCCCTGCAAAGCTTCAAAACGAGGAGCCTCGGGTTTGTCAACTTCCTCCTGTCCATCTCCACGACAATGAGGAGGAAGGGGAGAAACCCACAGATCCATGCACTTCTAGGCTCCGCCTTCGAGCTTTATTGGAGAAGGAGCAGAAGAGTCTTCGCTCCTCGCCTTTGGCTTTGACCGCTGATACGTCTCCAACGTATCGATAATTTCTTATGTTCCATGCTACTTTATTGATGATACCTACATGTTTTATACATACTTTATGTCATATTTATGCATTTTCCAGCACTAACCTATTAACAAGATGCCGAAGAGCCAGTTTTCTGCTGTTTTTGGTTTCGAAATCCTAGTAAGGAAATATTCTCGGAATTGGACGAAATCAACGCCCAGGATCTTATTTTTCCACGAAGCTTCAAGTCCGAGGAGATACGAAGTGGGCGATGAGGCGGCCACACAACAGGCGGCGCGGCCCACCTCCGCCGCGCAGCGGCGTGTGGGGCCTCGTGGCGCCCCGACCTACCCTTCCGCCTACTTAAGCCTTCGTCGATAATAACCCCGAGAGCCACAATACGGAAAACCTTCCGAGACGCCGCCGCGCCAATCCCATCTCGGGGATTCAGGAGATCGCCTCCGGCACCATCGGAGAGGGGAATCATCTCCGGAGGACTCTACACCGCCATGGTCGCCTCCGGAGTGATGTGTGAGTAGTTCAACCCTGGACTATGGGTCCATAGCAGTAGCTAGATGGTCGTCTTCTCCTAATTGTACTATCATTGTTGGATCTTGTGAGCTGCCTAACATGATCAAGATCATCTATCTGTAATGCTACATGTTGCGTTTGTTGGGATCCGATGAATAGTGAATGCTATGTTATGTTGATTATCAATCTATCATCTATGTGTTGTTTATGATCTTGCATGCTCTCCGTTAGTAGAGGCTCTGGCCAAGTTTTTGCTTGTAACTCCAAGAGGAAGTATTTATGCTCGATAGTGGGTTCATGCCTCCATTAAATCTGGGATAGTGACAGAAAGTTCTAAGGTTGTGGATGTGCTGTTGCCACTAGGGATAAAACATCAATGCTATGTCTAAGGATATATTTATTGATTACATTACGCACCATACTTAATGCAATTGTCTATTATTTGCAACTTAATACTAGAGGGGTTCGGATGATAACCTGAAGGTGGACTTTTTAGGCATAGATGCATGCTGGATAGCGGTCTATGTACTTTGTCGTAATGCCCAATTAAATCTCACACTACTCATCATAACATGTATGTGCATGGTCATGCCCTCTTTATTTGTCAATTGCCCAACTGTAATTTGTTCACCCAACATGCTTATTCTTATGGGAGAGACACCACTAGTGAACTGTGGACCCCGGTCCATTCTTTTACATCGAATACAATCTCCTGCAATACTGTTTTCTGCAAACATCATCATCCACACTATACATCTAATCCTTTGTTACAGAAGCGGTGAGATTGACAACCTCACTGTTACGTTGGGACAAAGTACTTTGTTATGTTGTGCAGGTTCCACGTTAGCGCCGGAATCCCGGTGTTGCGCCGCACTACACTCCGCCGCCATCAACCTTCAACGTGCTTCTTGGCTCCTACTGGTTCGATAAACCTTGGTTTCTTACTGAGGGAAAAATTGCCGCTGTACGCATCACACCTTCCTCTTGGGGTTCCCAACGGGCACGTTAACTGCGCGCCAGCATCAACCGCCGAAGAACCGCTAGCAACATCACCCCGTCGTCGACCACCAGGAGAAGCTCGCCATCTCCTGCCGATCGAACCCTTGCGGCATAACACCAAACTGACACATAGGCACAAAACTACTACCACTAGGATAATATACAGAGGGGTGCCCCCCCCTCCCACCATCGCTAGTCGGCAGAGCCACCAGGAAGGGGAAGGAGAGGAGCTGTGGAGAGGAGGACGACTCTCAAGAGAAGGGAGGGGAGAGAAAGAAAAAGGGAAAGAGTGGGAAGGTTATTTCACCTGCTAATAAAGATGAATTGTTTTTTAGTGGGAGGCGATGTTTCCGTCGACAACGAGGCGTATGTGGTGATTTCGTCAATTTCAAGATTCAATTCGCCGACGGAGCCTTTCAAAGATGATTACAGGAATATGGTATATGTATATTAACACGTGCATTTGTACCGTGTTTCTACAAGAATATATTTATCGCCATCAATCAGATGAACCGTTGATCCAACTACCAAACCAGTGAACCGATCGCCTCACCGGTTCACTCGGCGGACCGATTTTTTTAAAACTATGCCCGGAATCCCTGCCATTGATGTACAGTGCAACACCTTTGCCCCTCTTCTTCCCCAAAGGGCAGAGTCCAACAAAGCCGTGGACCCAAGTCCGCATCGGCACGCATCCCTTGTTTACTGCGCTGCCGGATCGCCGCCTCTCACCTCACCTGTGACGTCTGCCGTCACCCGCCAATCCGGCGCCATGGACCGTGCGCGCAACAAGAGCTCGCCCAGCTCCGACCGCTTCCTCGGCTCCTTCCTCCCTCCCGCGCCCGCCGCCGACCAGCCCGCCTTCGAGCTCGACGAGGACGACCTCTTCGCCTCGGGTGTCGCGTCCCCCGAGCGGACACAGCCGCAGCCACCGCCGCGCCGGCCCCTCCTCCTCTCCTCCATCCGCGGCGCAAACCCTAGCCCCCGCCCCCGCCGCCCGCCGGGGGGCATCCTCGAGGCCCTCCCCGAGCGCCTCGCGCCTCTCTCCCCGCCCCCATCCACCTCGTCCTCCCCCGCGACGGCCCTTCCCCGCATGATCCCCACCGTCCCCCGCCCGGCACCGACGCCGGCGATGCACATGCCGCAGTCCGCGCCGGTGAACGTGCCGGCGGCGCGGCGGCCTCCGGTGGAGCCGTTCGCGAGCGAGCCGGACGAGGACGACGACGACGAGGAGATGCTGCCGCCCCACGAGATGGTGGCGCGCTCGCGGGCGCGGGAGTCGCCCATGACCACCTTCTCCGTGCTGGAGGGCGCCGGGCGCACCCTCAAGGGCAGGGACCTCCGCCAGGTACGCAATGCCGTGTGGCGGAAGACCGGCCTGCTCGATTGATCCGTTGTTGCTGCTTCCAGTGATTGAGTTTGTATACTTGAAATTGTTTTGTACATTATGCGTGATCAGGTGTTAATTTTAGCTACGCCTGTAAAAATGTTTGATGTATTGCTCATCATCATTGTTTGTGAACTCTCTGTTTGAGCTGCCGAGTAAGTGACATTGAACTATTTGATATGAATTAAGATGATTGTGTTCTTATGGATCCTTTCTCATGCGGGTTAACATCAGATGATGTAAACTTGGGCATTTCTGAGATAATGTTAGTTGGATTACTTTATACTGCAGCTATGTACCTGGATCCTGTACTTGAGCTCATTAGCTAATGCAGTTTATTCTTTCGGTGCAGAAGATGGTTTGCGTTTCTTTTAGCCGCTGTGATTCTGCAAATATTGATTGCTTTGACCTCATCTTGGGAAGTTGTTCTTAGATTTATCATTGGCTGTTAAAACCTTTCCGTCGTGCTTGGTCTCGTCGTAATATTTAAGCTGGCACATGGGATGTGGCAACAGATCATGGGTGCATAATTGTTCAAGGGTTCTTAATTTTACTGCAGTTGATTGCGATGTTCAGGGTTTGAGTTAAATATGTTATTTCTGCTGCTCAGTCAATGGCTGATGCTCAGAGTGTTCAGTTTGATGCTTACATGTATATTAGGTTATTTTGGGAATTCTATGGCTTATAATCATAAATCTAGAGTGCGAACATACTAGACTTGGGTCAGATACACGATCAGGCAGTCGACTAACTTTAATCTAATCCCAGGTTTTTAAAAAATGTTCAGAATATAGTTGTTCTGTGTATGCCAGATCGCCATATCTGCAGGTGGAACTCAGATTCTGAATTTCCCAAAAGAAATCAATGGCTAGCTGTTGAAACTGTTCAATCAATCAGAAACTATACTGTAATGGAGCTCCATGACCTCCTACTTGTTTGAAGAAAAAGGAGCAACACTTGTCGCCCTTTCCAGCTATTTGAACCAGGGATTGGTTAAGAACATATCTGAATAGAAAACTAACTGTGTTGAGGACCGTCTAAGCCCACTTTGTTGAGCTGCAACAGGCAAATTCCCTGATCTCTTCCACCAATTTTTGTTTCAATATTCTGTACTGCACCAGCAATAATGTTCATAAGTATTGTATATTTCCATTCCATTGAACTTCAGCAAGAAGATAAAATGTGGTGGGGCTTACCTCTACGACTCGTGGTGAAATGGATTCGATTGTGCATACAGTCTGATCGTATCGGCTGGGTGCAGCCAGGGGTGGTTTTCATCGTGAGAACAGATTGATGGTGCTTCAGTGGAGCTTCTGTTCACTTTTAGAGTCTGAGTGCCCGTGCGACGATGATGCTAACGATGATTTCACAAGGATATCCATCGACAGATGTCAGTGCGAGAAAGAAGAAACACACCTACTTACTGTAGTTGTATCTTTGGGCCCTCTCTGTACTGCAGGAATTTTATAGGATTTATTCATATGGTTGTGCTTGAATCAAATGAACAGTGGTGCTACATTTAATCCCTGTGAATTGGATTCATATGCCTAAATTCTATAGAATTTCAACATCCACTCTGACCTCTTTTTAAGATTCAGGGTTAAAGCATTTTCATTGTTTTTCCTATGTTCCATCCAAACGATTGTTCTTGCAGTTTTTCTGTATTTTGCAATCATCTACATCTTGCACCGGTAAACCTGTAAGATTGTTGTGTTTTTCTTATTCCTACGTTTTCTCAATCATGCCATCTAAAGAGGTTCTTACCGGTTGCAAAGAATGCCTCCATCTCCTGTCCCTTCCAAGTAAATCAACTTGATCACAGTGATGAAACGGCCCTTCTCCCTGAACCCATCACATCAATCTGCCATCTCCCTTTCCCTTTCCCCTTCTTCGTTCTTCCCTATTCTGGCGTACCTTGGTTCCTCGTCTTGTTTTATTTTGTTTTCGTGGTTGCCCTTGTCTCCTCCTCATCGAGGGAGTGGTGGTGCAGGCTAAGCTGCAAGCCATAGGAAGGTGGTGGGTTGCTTGTGTCCCGTATCTCAAACGGAGTAGTAGCACCGATCTTTGTGGTGCCACAGATTACTTGCGAAAATAGGGAAGGTAGGAGCGCTATGAAACTGGGTTCAGTCAAGATTTTTCTTTGATTGGTGTAAACATTGTTCGGTTGGCATCCTAGTTATCCACAATGTATGTATTTTACTGAACTGAAGTTGTTTAACTTTGTTTTCTTATTTGTGAATACGATTGTTTTTCAAATATCATTCTTACTTGTGCACTTAAAAAAAGAATTCTTCTGGTTTCATAATATTTTCTGCAGGTTGAACTTGGAAGGCTCAAAAAAAAAAAAGATACACTACTAATATGCTCCAAAAGAAAAAGATACACTACTGATACGTGCATTGATAGGATGGGCTGCTAGCTTCTTGGAGAAAGCAATTTTCTGGAACTTAGATAATGCGAAATCCGATTAAACTTAGTCTGGAAGTAAGTTACATAGTTGTCCCAACCCTAAGTTACATAAATTAATGTGTGGGTGAATTTCCTTTTTACTATTCATCTGAAACTTGCCATTTTCCTTTAAGCTACATACTTCTGTATTTGACTATAAAAAAATGTCATGCACATACATACATGTGTCCTCTACATGCAAAAAAAATTATTCGGAATTTTTAGAGCACTAGTAATACGGATTTTATTCTGCTATAGTAACTTGGGTACTCCAGAACACCGTCGATCCATGGTTGTGGAGAATCCTCGGTGGAAGTGAAGGCACTTCATGGTGGTGTTGTGGCAGCATTTTTGCCATTAGTACTGTATCTGGCGAAAGAGAGCATCACACACCTATAGGCAGAAGAAAATCAAGAGACACATTGGTAAATCTCCCATGAGGGGGAGAGGGGGGGGACAAAGACGATTCTTTTCCAAAATATACTTGTAGAACTTTTTGACTCTTGGTTATGAAGATATTCTCTTGTTGAAAATGATTGCCAAAAAATATTGTTCTATGATTACTCCCTGCAAAAACGATATGCCTTACGCATTTAAATGCGTCCCTAATAACGAAGCCAATGTCGAAGTAGGATGATGTAACCAATGTTATGTGTAAGCAAAAATTGTAATTGTGTGTTGATTGCATAATATGATGAATATTGCGATGTAGATTGTGTAAAAAAGAAGGGATCCATCATTTCTAAACGGAAGAAAGACAATACACATAGTTGTGAAATCAGTAAATAAAAATATAGAAATTAAACTTTCTATTTTATTTTTGACTGACAATACGTAAGAAAGACAATGCACGAATTTATATTGAACTTTTTTACTTTTTCATAACTCATTATATTCCCTCAACATATGATCTGAAATTGTTATTTTACCTACATTAGCCACATAATAAAGTTGTTGAATTTGAAGATACAATATTTTAAATTGAGCATACAATTATAATGTCCACAAAGGTAAATATACTTTCACTAAATTTATCCATAATTTTTTAGGAATGATGTCACTTATTTGCTCTTTAACCGGCGGTCCCTTCAAAACCTTCTCGTAAACAAAATTTATCCAAAGTTAAAATCAAAACAAAGCTTTCATGTTTCATGGTATGGTTTTTTCAATTTAGATGTATTGTATGTGAACACATATATATATATGTGTGTGTGTATGTGTATATGCTAGTGTCCCTAAATATCTTGGTAGAGATATCAGAACAAGATAGTGCAAAAAAAAAACTTAGTAGAGGCCTAGAAAATACACGATTGCCTTTTATAGGTGTATAAGTAAATAGAACATTCTAGAGTATACAATGGTGTCCATGACTATGAGGGGATTGTCTACAAATGTTACTCCCTCCAATCCACAATAAGTGTCGTGCTTTTTTGCACTACTAGGAAAATACTTATAGCTGCGGAAGTTATCGCTGGCGCACTAAAACATACCACCGGCGTATCACATACTTGGCGCGCCGGCAGTATCTAGCTATTTCTGGCACACATGCCAGGTCTGTTCGCTGGTGATATTGGAGGTGCTGGCCGTGCTATATCCAGCTTGCTAGTGAGGCTACAGTGCCGGCGTTCCTAAATCATGTGCGCTAGCGATAGTTTCTAGGCGAGGCTACAGTGCCGGTGTTCCAAAATCATGTGCGCCGGCGATAGTTGACACTTTAAAAGAATAAAAAAATGCAGCTTCCTGGACCACGTCCCATTCCAGCGCGTGGCACACCACCAACCGCACACACGTCCAGACTTCTCTCTCACGTCCCAGACTTCTCTCTCTTCTCTCACGCGCACCGCTCTCCTAGACTTCTCACAAACCTCTTTCTCTTTCACAGGGGCTACACCACTCCCTCTCTCACCGGCGCATCTCCTGCCGCAGGCCTCGCCACCGGCACGCCATGATCTGGAAGCGGAGACCCCCAGGCTAGGAAAGACGTGTCTCCCGCTCAAGCTCGACCGCATCGGGCTCGAGTTCCCTACATCGGAGCCGAGGCCAGAGGGGGGAACTGCGATCGCCGGCGGAGCCAACGTTGAAGGGGCTAGCCGCGGGCGGAGCCGAGGCCGTCGAGGAGCGGCTGCGCGGAGCCGTTCCGCGGGAATTGCCAGAGCCCGTGCGCTCCAGGCCCTTCTTGGTCCCGCCGACACCGCTCTCTGTGGTACGCGAGCAACGGCAGCGGGCGGTAGGGCGGCGAGCTCCGGAAGAGCGGCTGGCGTGCCAAGGGCGGCGATCCTTGGCTGGGTGGCTGGCGCGGGCAAGGGTGGCGATCCCTGGCTGGGCGGCGAGCTCCGGCCTAGGGTGTATCCGATTGCTTTTTATGTTTCTTTTGAGGGTGGTTTTCGTGAATATTCTGGCAACTGTAATTTTGTTTCTCACCACAGTTGACCACATGTAGCCTGCAGTGCAGCAATGCATGTGGCAGGGCAGCTTTTTTTTAATTCCAGAAATAATTAGCGCTGGCGAACCTAGGGACTGCGCCGGTGATATATTAGTATACTGCAGGCGCGCCAACAGCTGCGCCGTGGATAGCCATATATCACCGGTCTGTTCGTGCTGGCGGGCCGTTGTGCGCCGGCAATAGCCAAAAAAAGGTTCGTCGGTGATAGCCTTTTGCCTAGTAGTGTTGTTTTGAACAAGTACCACCACACTTATTATGGATCGGAGGAATTAGCATTTTTCATTTATCCCTTCATGGTAGAACAATCATTTCGCGTTGCATGCCTAGGTCTTCAAATAGCTTTGGTCCGCTTAAATCACATCCGACGTCTCCAAAAATTATTCATGATCTTATTTTTAATATGCATAGGTATGCTTGTAATTTTTAAAATATAGTTTATTATGTTAGATATATGCAGGAAAATTTATGCTTCAAGTTTTTGTTTGTTTTATCTGTAGCCTCCAAAATAATGTGCAATCAAATACCAAAAATAATATCAGGTTGCAACCCTCGCCATAAAGCGCAAAAAAATATCAACTCGTGTAATTTCATACATTAGCCCTTTGATTTGTTAAACCATCATGTCAATTACCATTTGTCCAAGGAAACTGAAGGTTAATGAGATTGTGCATGATGAGCACGGGAAAATAGAAAGCAAGGTTATCATAAGTTGTTAATTTTGTTAGAACGATAGGACAAACATGTACTTTATTAGTTACATCAAGCGACCTAGTGTGTAACAAACCTTTGATGGATGATTTTGACTTTATTGTTGAGTAATAAAGATCTCATCTTTTATTTTTCTTGGGCCTTATTTTTCAGCCTGACGGTTTGACTTTACTAATTATAAGCAAAGATGTTACACATGAATCAAAGAAACCACAAATAGCTAGGAATGTTAGGTTTATCTTGGAATTTTGTAGGAGTGCAACATGTATATAACTTGCCATATATGTGGAATTTGAAGAACCCCCCTAGAATTAATGTGTTTATGTGCTTGTTCTCACAAAACAATTTTTTTATTAGATATAATGTAAGGAAAAGAGGAATGCCAAATGTCAAGAATGTGATTCGTGTAAATAATGGAAACAATAAATTATCTATTTTTTGCTGCATTGTTGCTAGACTGTTCTGGGATGATGTTATTGCAGTTTCTGATGTACTCATTACTGGCTTTGAATCTTTAGCCTCTAAGTGGTTATGCAACAAACATTTTATATATGCACTTAAATGTTGTTACGGCAATCCCATGGGATGTGCGGAATAGTAGGAACATCATTTTTTTAATAGAGTTTTTAGCTTGGTAGACATAAAGCAGGTGTGTCACCTCATTCTATACCTAAGTAACCAAAGATACTCATCAAGGATTTAGAGGGCGGAAAACTAAGTCAGTTGTTGGAAAGATGATCTAGATGCTCAAACCCTCTCCGCGATGGCAAGGCCAATGTGTAATTGCTTCGGCTGAAATCACCTCTTGCAAGACAACTGACGAAGGAGCATCTAATGGAGGTAAAAGTGGACCACAATAAATCCGAGTTTACCTCCATTTAAAAAAAGGTATTGAAGCCTACTGAGAACCGGCGAAAAAGAAGAGGGTGAAAAATTAGATGGTGATATGTTTCGCAGCCCTGCTGAAGTTGTAGTGTGTAAGTAGTTACTACCTCTCATCGTTTGTTTTCTAAAAAAGGCGTGTTAAATTTGGAAAACTAGATATCTTGCATGAAAATTGTCGCCAACAAGTTTGAACACTAATCACCTCGCAATAATCCATAGTTGCCAGAAATACAACAGCAGAGCCGGCGTCTTTTTGTAGTTTTGGAGTCAATGGATTCTTGATGCACACATAACTGGCCAGTTGCTAACCACTAATAAAGTGTAATTGAAGACAACTAGCTGACATCCGCAGAAAAATGTTGCAGAGTGATTCGCACTAAAACTACGGACCCGTTGTTAAAACGTGTCCCTACTAACGAAGCTAGAGTCGAGGTAGGATGGTGTATTTGTCCATCGCCACAATCGTTGTTGTGTCCTGATTGCATAATGTGACGCACCTCATATCAAGAGGAAAGGTAGCTTGTCAAGCTGGTCTCACTATTGGAAATTCTAGCTTTTTTAAAAAAAAACCGGCTCTTCTTCTTTGTCAACGCCACTAAGGACCTGACGGTTCGCCTACTTGATGGATGAAAGAACATGAGAAATGGTTCTCAAATAAAAGGCACTATTTTTAGAAGATTGCGTTAAAATGAATAGTTAACAGAACAACTACGACAAATGGATCCATAATTTCTATAAGGAAAGAAAACAATACATATAGTTCAGAAATTTGTAATAAAAATTAGAAAATATAATTTATTGCTTATTTATACTGAACTTTTTTACTTTTTCATAACTCATTCCCTAAACATATGATCTTAAATCGTTATTTTATCTGCGTTAACCACATAACAAAGTTGTTAGATATGAAGATACAATATTTTCATTAAGTATACAATTATAATGTCCACAAAGGTTATTATACATGAATTAAATTGAGCCATAATTTGGGAGAAAAATGATTTCACTTGTTTCCTTTTTGACAGACAGTCCCTTCAAAACCTTTCGGTAAACAAATTTTCTCCATAATAGAGAATAGTTAAAATCAGATCAAAGCGCTCATGTTTCATGATATGGTTTTTCCATTTATATGTACTATATGTATGTAAATATCTTGGTAGATAGATCATAACTATATAGTGAGACAAAAATCTTGGTAGAGGCCTCAAAGTTACATGATTTTATTTTATAGGTGTAAGCAAATAGACAATTCTAGAGTATACAATGTTGTCCATGAGGGGATTGCCTACAAAATGCTATAATTTCTCATTTTATCCATTGATAGTTCAACAATCAGCTCGCATTGCATGTGTAGGTCTTCAAATGGTTTTGGTCTGCTCAAATCACATCAAACACAACCTCGAAAAAATTTCTTTTATAATTTCAACCTCGAAAAAAAATCACATCAAACGTTTCCAAAATATATTCTTGGTTTAATTTGTACTCTGCATTGTTATGCTTATACTTTGTAAAATATCATCCCTTATATTAGATATACATGAAAATGTATGCTTCAAGTTTTTGTTCCTTTGATCTGCAGCGTCCAAGAGAATGTGCTATTTAATCCCAAAAATAACATCAGGTTGCAACCCTCTCCATAAACACCCCGAAAAATCCAACTGATACAGGTTTATATATTAGCCCTTTGATTTGTGAAGCCGTCATGTCAATTACCATTTGTCCTAGGAAATTGAAGTTTAGTGAGATTGTGCAAGATGAGCTTAGGAATTAGAACTCGGATAGGAGAGAGAGGTTCTCATAAGCTAGCAAATTTTGTTAGAACGATAGGACAAACTGTTGTTTAGTTACATCAAGCCACCCAATGTGTAACTCAATTTTTGATGGCCGAGTTTAACCATAATGTTGAGTAATAAAGCACCCACCTTTTGTATTGCTCGGGCCTTATTTTCAGTCCATCGGGTTGACTTTGCTAATTATAAGAAAAGATGTTACATGGATCAAATAAACCACACATAGCTATTAATGTTAGGTTTATCGGGGAATTTTAGAGGACTGCATGCAACCTGTACACTTGCCAACTAGAATTAAGGTTTTTTTGTGGTTGTTCCCACAAAACAAAACTATGAATAGAGATAATTTGAGGAAAATAGGAATGCTAAAAACCTCTAGAATGCGGTTTGTGTAGAGGATTGAAACAACAAATTATCTGCTTTTTGCTGCATTGTTGCCCGACTGTTCTGGATGATGCTATTGTCTAATAGCTCTAGCTGGATCACCTATTTGAAGACAACCGCCGAAGGGCGAAGGAGCAACTCATGGAGGCCGTGTCGCTTTGGCTTATTCGAAGGATGTGAAGAGCACAGAAAATCGTCGTGCATGACAACTGCGGGCGGAGGACTAATCATCCCGGAATAATCAGCAGCTGCCTGCCAGAAACGCAGCAGCGGAGCCGGCGTCGCTCTCTAGTTTCAGAGTCCAAGTGGCCAGCTATGTGAGGTGGACCTATTGCAGAAGAATAGTGCAGAGCGACTCGCACTGAAGCAGTGGATGTGTTGTTTTCATGGAACTCTTCGTGGCTGGCCTGGTTTTCCTGCGATTTTCTCGCGCGACGCTAGTCAAAAACAGAGAACCTCATCGGACAAAGTGCAAATGCTGCCAATTAACTGATCAAGTAGCTGAGAGAGAGAGAGACGGTGGCGTCCCAGGTAGGGTACGATAAGCAGAAGGTGTCGCCGGCGTAGAGACCGTGTCCAGCTGTTCAAGCTACTCGATCTATGCATCGGCACTGTCCAGTCAAGCTCCCACGAATGCACGGGTGCACAAGCCCCGCTGGCGCTAAATATACGCTCGCCGTACGAGTCGCGTGGGGCACGTTTGGCAGACTGTGAGCCCTTAGGCTCGCACCGGCCTAGCAAAAAACAGCCTGTAAGTGGTTCGTGTTGTGGCCCAATCAGTTCTCAAAACACCAATGGGACAGATTCTACGTCCGAATCGGTAGTTTCAAGCGGGCCAGTCCCGTTCTCGTGCCATTTTGCACGTCCGCGTACAACGGTTGCACGCGTGGAGAAGCGCGGGCGATAGCGCGTTGCCTTGGTCCTCGCTCCCCACTTTCCCTCACCATTCACTACTGGCACAAACAGCACCGCCCTGTCCCGTCAACCACCGCCATCCTCTCCAGTGCCGATGGATCTAGCCGTTCGGCCGATGGCCACCAGGTCCAACGAGACGCTCCCGTGCCTCGTCCACGAGTACGAGTGTCGAGGGTACTCCTCGGCAACGCCCTCCATATGGGGCTTAGGGTTGATGGAATCCTGTAGGCTGACACGAGACATCGGTTATCAAACAAGCGAAGAAGGCGATTTACCCAGGCTCCTGCGCCTCGTCCACGAGTACGAGGCTGGAGGCCGCGACTCGGCGGCGCAGATCGATGTCAGCCGCGTGCCTGTGTTGAATCGGCCGTCGCCGTTTGCGAGCACGAGGCCGGCCGGTGTACCAACCCGGAGCGCCGCCGTCCTGGCTCTTCAAGCCGCCGGGATTCGACCATCGGATCGATCGGGGGCGGGGGTTTTTGCCCCCTCCCCACTAGGGTTTCCGATGACGAGGGCGGCCGTAATGGCGGCCGATGCACCGGGCTCCAGCAAGGAGATGGAGCCCCCACTGGGGCTCGCGTCGACCCCAATGCACGCGCCGATGCCATGGGACATGCCGCATCCGCTTTCACCCAATGGTGCACCTCCCGTCGCGCCGCCGCCGGGGTTCAGCCGGCCTCGTGCTCATCGGTAGACGAAAGCACCATCGGCGCCCCGCTTCCCGACCGATGCACCGCCGCCGTCGCTTAGGACCTACGCTCCTGGTCCGCCTGCTCCTCCACCCGGATTTGGAGTGAGACCTCCTCGAGGACCAGCGGCGCTTCCTGTCCTATTCCTCTGTGGGACTAAGTACTATGACGTAAACCCAGGCGGGCGATGGTGTCACGGGAACAACTAGGGCTGCGGCTGGCCCAGTCCCTCGAGCGGCCCGCAAAGCCTCCCGGTCGCGCGCCGATGCAAATTGCAGGGCGTGCCCGACCTATACCTGCCAGGAAGGTGTGGATGATGCCTCGCTTAGTTTCTGCAGGCACACACGTACACGTTAAATACGAGCCTCGATCGGCTCTCAGGTTATCCCGTGAATCGGCTCATGGAGCCGATCCACCCATGATTCGTCCAAGGTGGCCGAATATATGGTGGTCCTGCTTGATCAAGATAAAGCGTATGAGATCCACGACGATGGGTTTTCACCGCATAATCGGATCCCTACTCACGATTGGGCCTCGCCGATGTCTACGTTCCCCTCCTTTCAGACAGTGTTGGGCCTCCAAGTGCGAGGTTTGTAGAACAGCAAGTTTTCCCTTAAGTGGATCACCCAAGGTTTATCGAACTCGGGAGGAAGAGGTCAAAGATATCCCTCTCATGCAACCCCGCAACCACAAAGCAAGAAGTCTCTTGTGTCCCCAACACACCTAATAGGTGCACTAGTTCAAGAGATAGTGAAATACGTGGTATGAATATATATGAGCGGTAGCAATGGTGCCGAGAAAATAGCTTGGCGTGTAGTTGATGGTGGTAGTATTGCGATAGTAACAAAAAACAGTAAACAAGCAGTAGTAACTCAGCAGTATTTAGGGACAAGGCCTAGGGATTACACTTTCACTAGTGGACACTCTCAACATTGATCACATAACAGAATAGATAAATGCATACTCTACACTTTTGTTGGATGATGAACACATTGCGTAGGATTACACGAACCCTCAATGCCGGAGTTAACAAGCTCCACAATAATGCTCATGTTTAAGTAACCTTAAGTGTAAGATAGATCAAAACGACTAAACCAAGTACTAGCATAGCATGCACACTGTCACCTTCATGCATATGTAGGAGGAATAGATCACATCAATATTATCATAGCAATAGTTAACTTCGCAATCTACAAGAGATCATGATCATAGCATAAACCAAGTACTAACACGGTGCACGCACTGTCACCTTTACACACGTGGAGGAGGAATAAAACTACTTTAATAACATCACTAGAGTAGCACATAGATGAATAGTGATACAAAACTCATATGAATCTCAATCATGTAAGGCAGCTCATGAGATCATTGTATTGAAGTACAGAGATTAACCACATAGCTACCGGTACAGCCCCGAGCCTCGATGGAGAACTACTCCCTCCTCATGGGAGCAGCAGCGGTGATGAAGATGGCGGTGGAGATGGCAGCGGTGTCGATGGAGAAGCCTTCGGGGGCACTTCCCCGCTCGGTGCCGGAACGAGACTCTGTCCCCGGATCTTGGCCGCGATGGCGGCGGCTCGGAAGGTTTCGCGTACCGTGGCTTCCTCCGTAAGGGTTTCGATGCGGGGCTTTATATAGGCGAAGAGGCGTCGGAAGGTCGAAAGGCGGCCGGGGGAAGGCGGCGCGGGCCAACCCTAGGCCGCGCCGGCCCACCCTGGGCTGTGGCCCCCCTCCGGTCCTTCCGGGTGTTCGGAAGCTTCGTGGAAAAATAGGAACCTTGGCGGTGATTTCGTCCAATTCCGAGAATATTTCGTTACTAGGATTTCTGAAACCAAAAACAGCAGAAACTGGCACTTCGGCATCTTGTTAATAGGTTAGTTCCGGAAAATGCACGAATATGACATAAAATGTGCATAAAACATGTAGGTATCATCAATAATGTGGCATGGAACATAAGAAATTATCGATACGTTGGAGACGTATCGCATCCCCAAGCTTAGTTCTGCTCGTCCCGAGCAGGTAAAACGATAACAAAGATAATTTCTTAAGTGACATGCCATCATAAACTTGATCATATTGTAAACATATGTAATGAATGCAGCGATCAAAACAATGGTAATGACATGAGTAAACAAGTGAATCATAAAGCAAAGACTTTTCATGAATAGTACTTAAAGACAAGCATCAATAAGTCTTGCATAAGAGTTAACTCATAAAGCAATAATTCAAAGTAGAGGCATTGAAGCAACACATAGGAAGATTAAGTTTCAGCGGTTGCTTTCAACTTATAACATGTATATCTCATGGATATTGTCAACATAGAGTAATATAACAAATGCAATATGCAAGTATGTAGGAATCAATGCACAGTTCACACAAGTGTTTGCTTCTTGAGGTGGAAGGAGATAGGTAAACTGACTCAACAATAAAAGTAAAAGAAAGGTCCTTCAAAGAGGAAAGCATCGATTCTGTATTTGTGCTAGAGCTTTGGTTTTGAAAATATAAAGAGAGCATAAAAGTAAAATTTTGAGAGGTGTTTGTTGTTGTCAACGAATGGTAGCGGGTACTCTAACTACCTCATCAACCAGACTTTCAAGAGCGGCTCCCATGAAGGACGTTATCTCTACCAGCAAGGTAGATCATCCCTCTTCTCTTTTGTTTACACATGTACTTTAGTTTAGTTTTTCTTTATTTATGGATGACACTCCTCCCAACCTTTTGCTTACACAAGCCATGGCTAACCGAATCCTCGGGTGCCTTCCAACATTCACATACCATGGAGGAGTGTCTATTTGCAAAATTAAGTTGCTTACTGATGAATCAGAGCAAAACATGTGAAGAGAATTATTAATGCAAGTTAATTAATTGAGGCTGGGAACCTCATTGCAGCTCTTTTTGCAAAATTATTGGATAAGCGGATGAAGCCACTAGTCCATTGTGAAAGTCTGTCAAAAGTAAATGACAAGATCGAAAGATAAAACACCACATACTTCCTCATGAGCTATAAAACATTGACACAAATAAGAGGTGATAAATTTTGAATTGTTTAAAGGTAGCACTCAAGCAATTTACTTTGGAATGGCGGAGAAATACCATGTAGTAGGTAGGTATGGTGGACACAAATGGCATAGTAGTTGGCTCAAGGATTTTGGATGCATGAGAAGTATTCCCTCTCGATACAAGGTTTAGGCTAGCAAGGTTATTTGAAGCAAACTCAAGGATGAACAAGTGCAGCAAAACTCACATAAAAGACATATTGTAAACATTATAAGACTCTACACTGTCTTCCTTGTTGTTCAAAACTCAATACTAGATATTATCTAGACCTTAGAGAGACCAATTATGCAAACCAAATTTTAGCAAGCTCTATGTATTTCTTCATTAATGGGTGCAAAGCATATGATGCAAGAGCTTAAACATGAGCACAACAATTGCCAAGTATCACATTATCCAAGACATTTTACCAATTACTACATGTAGCATTTTCCAATTCCAACCATATAACAATTTAACGAAGAGGAAACTTCGCCATGAATATTATGAGCTAAGAACACATGTGTTCATACGAACCAGCGGAGCGTGTATCTCTCCCACACAAGGATGAACTTATTCAGAGAACTAAGATAACAAAACAAAAACAAAAATAAAAGCACACAGACGCTCCAAGTAAAGTACATAAGATGTGACTGAATAAAAATATAGTTTCACTAGAAGAAACCTGATAGGTTGTCGATGAAGAAGGGGATGCCTTGGGCATCCCCAAGCTTAGATGCTTGAGTCTTCTTAAAATATGCAGGGATGAACCACCGGGGCATCCCCAAGCTTAGACCTTTCACTCTTCTCGATCACATTATATCACCCTCTTCTATTGACCCTTGAAAACTTCTGCCACACCAAACTTCAAGCAAACTCATTAGAGGGTTAGTGCATAATCAAAATTCACATGTTCAGAGGTGACACAATCATTCTTAACACTTCTGGACATTGCACAAAACTTCTGAAAGTTAATGGAACAAAGAAACTCATTCAACTTAACAAAAGCGGCAATGCGAAATAAAAGGCAGAATCTGTCAAAAACAGAACAGTCCGTAAAGACGAATTTTAAGATGGCACCAGACTTGCTCAAATGGAAAAACTCAAAACTAATGAAAGTTGCGTACATATCTGAGGATCACGCTCGTAAATTGGCAGATTTTTCGAATTTTCTACAGAGAACTGTGCCCAGATTCGTGACAGACAGCAATGCTGTTTCTGCGCAGCGATCCCAAATATAACATCAACTTTGACATAGAAACTTTACTTGGCACAAAAACATGATAAGGAGAGGTTGCTACAGTAGTAAACAACTTCCAAGACTCAACAAAACAAAAATTGCTGTAGTAAAATAAACACATGGGTTATCTCCCAAGAAGTTCTTTCTTTATAGCCATTAAGATGGGCTCAGCAGTTTTAATGATGCACTCGCAAGAAATAGTAGTTGAAGCAAAAGAGAGCATCAAGAGGCAAATTCAAAACACATTTAAGTCTAACATGCTTCCTATGCATAAGAATCTTGTAAGTAAACAAGTTCATGAAGAGCAAAGTAACAAGCATAGGAAGATAAAACAAGTGTAGCTTCAAAAATTTCAGCACATAGAGAGGTGTTTTAGTAACATGAAAATTTTTACAACCATATTTTCCTCTCTCATAATAACTTTCAGTAGCAACATGAGCAAACTCAACAATATAACTATCACTTAAAGCATTCTTATCATGAGTCTCATGCATAAAATAATTACTACTCCCAACATAAGCATAATCAATTTTATTAGTTGTAGTGGGAGCAAATTCAACAAAGTAGCTATCAAATATAGGAGGTATATTGTAATCATAATCAAATTTATCCTCCATAACAGGTGGTAACAAAAGACTACTATCATTATAATCATCATAAATAGGAGGCAAAGTATCATCAAAGTAAATTTTCTTCTCAATGCTTGGGGGACTAAAAATATCATGCTCATCAAAGCCAGCTTCCCCAAGCTTAGAATTTTCCATAGCATTAGCAACAATGGTGTTCAAAGCATTCATAGTAATAACATTCCCATTAGCATGCATATAAAGTTCCATGGGTTTTTTAATTCTCTCTTCAAACACATCATGTCCTAATTCAAGATAAAGTTCATAAAGATCTCTCATATTTTTGTTGTTTTCCATTATGCCTAACTAGTGTAAACAAGAAACCAAATGTCGCAATTGCAGAGTCTAAAGGAAATAGCTTCGAGTACTTACAATGGCGGGAAAATAGCTTAGTAGCCGAGATCCGGAGTGTGAGTACCTTTACCTTTCCTCCCCGGCAACGGCGCCGAAAAGTGCTTGATGTCTACGTTCCCCTCCTTTCCTGTAGACAGTGTTGGGCCTCCAAGTGCAGAGGTTTGTAGAACAGCAAGTTTTCCCTTAAGTGGATCACCCAAGGTTTATCGAACTCAGGGAGGAAGAGGTCAAAGATATCCCTCTCATGCAACCCTGCAACCACAAAGCAAGAAGTCTCTTGTGTCCCCAACACACCTAATAGGTGCACTAGTTCGGCGAAGAGATAGTGAAATACGGGTGGTATGAATATATATGAGCAGTAGCAATGGTGCCAGAAAATAGCTGGCGCGTGTAGTTGATGGTGGTAGTATTGCGAGTAACGAGTAAAACGTAAACAAGCGGTAGTAACTCAGCGTATTTAGGGACAAGGCCTAGGGATTACACTTTCACTAGTGGACACTCTCAACATTGATCACATAACAGAATAGATAAATGCATACTCTACACTTTTGTTGGATGATGAACACATTGCGTAGGATTACACGAACCCTCAATGCCGGAGTTAACAAGCTCCACAATAATGCTCATGTTTAAGTAACCTTAAGTGTAAGATAGATCAAAACGACTAAACCAAGTACTAGCATAGCATGCACACTGTCACCTTCATGCATATGTAGGAGGAATAGATCACATCAATATTATCATAGCAATAGTTAACTTCGCAATCTACAAGAGATCATGATCATAGCATAAACCAAGTACTAACACGGTGCACGCACTGTCACCTTTACACACGTGGAGGAGGAATAAAACTACTTTAATAACATCACTAGAGTAGCACATAGATGAATAGTGATACAAAACTCATATGAATCTCAATCATGTAAGGCAGCTCATGAGATCATTGTATTGAAGTACATAGGAGAGAGATTAACCACATAGCTACCGGTACAGCCCCGAGCCTCGATGGAGAACTACTCCCTCCTCATGGGAGCAGCAGCGGTGATGAAGATGGCGGTGGAGATGGCAGCGGTGTCGATGGAGAAGCCTTGGGGCACTTCCCCGCTCCGGCAGGTGCGGAACAGAGACTCTGTCCCCGGATCTTGGCTTCGCGATGGCGGCGGCTCGGAAGGTTTCGCGTCCGTGGCTTCCTCGTAAGGGTTTTCGATGGGGGCTTTATATAGGCGAAGAGGCGGCGTCGGAAGGTCGAAGAGGCGGCCGGGGGTAAGGCGGCGCGGGCCAACCCTAGGCCGCGCCGGCCACCCTCTGGTGGGCCTGTGGCCCCCCTCTGGTCCTTCCCGGGTGGAAGCTTCGTGGAAAAATAGGAACCTTGGCGGTGATTTCGTCCAATTAGAATATTTCGTTACTAGGATTTCGAAACCAAAAACAGCAGAAAACAGAACTGGCACTTCGGCATCTTGTTAATAGGTTAGTTCCAGAAAATGCACGAATATGACATAAAATGTGCATAAAACATGTAGGTATCATCAATAATGTGGCATGGAACATAAGAAATTATCGATACGTTGGAGACGTATCACTCGCGCTCACACACGGTGATCGTAAGCCAGCCCTAGACAAGGCCTAAAAACCAACACTAGGTTGATCCTCGGAACATCCTGTCTAGGGGCAGCAAACTACACCCTGCATGCCGCTGGATCCTCCAACCCTTTGTAAGGCCTAACTATTGCAGATATTAAACTAATCCTTGATGAATCAAGGAGCAACCGTAACGGATCAGATCTACTAAACGATGATCAAGCGGGGTGCCGCCCCTGCACCCATGATGAGGTACAAGGACGGCTAGATGCGCAAGGGTTGCACTACGAAAGCATATGATACTAAGAACAATGCTAACCCTAACACATCTATGATAACTACGTTGCTCGCCATCAAAAAGGCTTCAGCACGAGCAACGCATGAACAACTAGGCAGGCTCGTGCTGCCTAGATCGCGAGATGCGATCTAGGCAGCATGGTGCTTACGGAGGAACCCTCGAGACGAAGGAGTTGGCGATGCGCCGAGATTGGTTTGTGTTGAACGTTGGTTGTTGTTTATTCCATAAACCCTAGATACATATTTATAGTCCAGGGGACTTTCTAATGTGGGCGTGCACCAAACCGTGCACGAGATAAACTCTAACTTCTAAACTAAGATGCGATCTAATATGTTACAGATACACGGGCAGTTTAGCCCAACTTGGTATAAAAGGCCGATTCACGTATTTCTTTCATGTATATATCTTCAAGTCCATCTGGATCGCGGCCCACCTCTGACCTGGTCAAATCCTGGTGATAACAGTACCTTCAGTCGACTACTTCTCCCTTGTTTACATCGACTGGAGGACATTGTACATGTGAATGTAGATAGGATTCATGGCAATGTGCATGTGTGTTCTTGACAATGCTTATGCTTGCCCATGGCATTCTCAATCACCATCATGGACTTCACAATGTCAAGTCCATGACAGTTCTTGAGATTGGCATTGCCATTGTCCATGACATTGCTTGTGCTTGGCAATGCCAAGCTCAAGCACCTGTTAATGCCAATCTGAAGCAACATGATTTGCTTGACAGTGCTTGTGCTTGGCATTGCTTGCTTGTGCTTGTGCTTGACATTGATTGCTTGTGCTTGTGCATGCTTGTCCATGTCATTGCTTGGTTGTGCTTCTGCATGCTTGTCCATGGCATGCTTGGTTGTGCTTGTGCATGCTTGTCCATGGCATTGCTTGCTTGTGCTTGTGCATGCTTGTACATGCCATTGCTTGCGCTTGAGCTTGACATTGTTTGCTTGTGCTTGTGCAGAACTGGCCCTTCCTGGAACTGTTCTCGGGAGGGCCCATACTGGACGCTATCGACATGGCCGTCCGTGTCCAGCTGCGTGACCCCAACGTAGCATTCATGGAAGCCCGCCACCAGATCACAGCGCCGAGGCTTCAAACCGGCTGTCCTGTTGACCCGGGGCACGCTGCCAGGCAGCGTCTGACGGCGTTCTTCGTGCAGGTGGAGAGCCACGACCTCCGTGCCCTCGCCGTCCCGTCGTACATGGAGCTGCCCCTAATCACCAAGTACAAGCTCAAGAACAATGGCATCCCGGTGAAGGTCAGCTTGTACTTGGCCCAGCGTTGCGAGTGGAAGGTGCAGCTGCAGTGGATAGGCCAGTGCGTCGGGTTCATCAAGTCCTGGACGGATTTCGCCGCCAGGATTTTGCTGCACGTCGACGACCCGCTCGTCTTCACCCCTCAGGACGACGACTTCAAGGTCGACGTCTTTAGGAAGGAGACATCCAAGTCTTTAGGAAGGAGACATCCAGCTCCAGCGTCTTCGGCTGCAAGAGGCACCGCGAGGGCCCTTTTGCTGATCCTCGCCGTTAAGGTGCTGCTGCTCCATCGCTGCCTCTACTTATGTCTGATCCTGTAGTTGTCCTGGCCTCTAGGAGACTGTTAAACACTTCATTTGTGCATATCTCACTGTTGTGCTAGCCTCTAGGAGGCTCTTGAACACTGCTTTTGGACCTGGGTAGTCTGCCCCTAGGTTTAGGCAAGCGTCTTACCACTCTGATGCTAGATTAGGAACTGTTAAGTACTTTGTTCGTTGTGTATAAGTGTGCTTATGATCGTGTTTGAGCTGTTTGTGTGCCGTTATATGATGGTAAGGTCACTATATTTAAATTTGGTGAGGAGAAGCTATTGATAGGGTGCCCAAAATGGCAACCAAATACATGTGTTGTGGCTGAACAGAGATGGAGCGCCGTATCCAGGCATCCAAACAATATGCACTTCTGTTTGGGCCGGTGCAGCACAGCCTAGCCTACCAAACGATGGGCCAAAAGTGGCTCGTGACCCGTTCGCAACGCGCAGAAGCGTCCATCTCGCTGCGCCAGTCATGCAGGATTTCGGCCAGCCTACCAAACGCGCACGTGATGTCGGACCCTTCCTGCGTCTTGATCGTACCCTTATTGATTCTATTCGATCGGGTGACTTTGGTATCAGAGCTTGCCAGTCCTGTATATAGCCAATCTTTGTTCGGGAAATGCATTTTGGCTCGTAGGTGTAGCTGTGGACCCACACATAAATTTTCGTGAAAGAAGACATTTTTTTGTGACTTACATAAAAAATATAATTTTTGGTGTTTCAAAATGGGTTTTTCCGAGACACTTATTTGTTATTTTTACACAGCCCATAAGAAATATCTTCTTCCCGCAAAACTTTGAGTACGAACATACTATATCCGGATATACACTTAGGATTTTTTTCCAGAATATTTTAACATATTGAAATATATTTAAAATGCATTTTTCATAATAGGTGTATTTGGACCTATGAGCCAAAACACTATGTCCATCTACGTTCTGCATTTCTCCGTTGTGAATGCTTGCACAAGATCTTCTCTACGACGATGGTGTGGCGATGAAATTTGACAACAACGGCATCACTTTTTACTAAAAAAAATCAGAAGGGTTAATTGGAAAATGTCACTCTAATTCATGCTGTTCAAAAAATGTCACTCCGATTCTTGAACTTCAAAAAATGCCACTCCAGTTCTTGCATACGTTGGTAGATGTCACCCTAGTCCTTTGGGCTCATTTTTTATACTGTAAACGGTCACATATCCAGGGGTATATATGATGCCCCCAACAGGGGCCTCAGAGCGATTTGAGGCTCGTGGCCGTCGGATGGTCTCGCAGCGAATCCTGGCCGTCAATATTTTCACCGCATCATATAAAATGACTCTTCACGGTGAAAACCCTAGCCAGCTTTGCCCCCTGCCCAATCCTCGCGCGTGCCCTTCGCTTGGCGGCGCCTGCGCTCGCTAGCCACAGAGAATAGCGGCGGCGCCAGCGCTCGCTGGCCGCACAAGAGCGCCGGCTGGCCTGCCCTCGAGTAGCACACGAGGGACTCATCTCCTCCCTCCACCCTCAATCAAATCCCGCGTCCCCTCCACCTCTCCTATAGCAGGCGCTGCGGGATGGCCAAGAAGCCTGCGGCCGGCCGCCGCGGCCTCGGCCGCCGAATACGCGGAGGAGGAAGAGCCGCGGCACCTGCGTCTCTCCTCTTTCCGTCCCATTCCACTCCGATGGAGCAGCGCCGCTGGTGGAGTGCGGGCTACCGGTGAACAGCACAGCGGCCATCCCTCAGCGGGGGCGCGGGAGCGGCGCCGGCGATCTCGGGTGAGCTTAGGCGAGCTCCGGCGTGGGATAGGTTGGGCAGTTAGAGCCCCTTCGCCTCTTATTTTTCAGGTTGGTCCTCTCTCTCTCTCTCTCAAATGTGTTGTGCTGAAGTGCTGAAATAAACGTGGAATCAAACTTCTCTTGTGGAGGAGGAAAGTGGGAAAGCTGCATACGAGGATCTGCTTCCATCCCTGTCTTCTCCGCCGGCATCCTACGGCCAACGGCCGGCCTGGCTCTGCCCCACCACGCGACGCCTCGACGGCATGGACGGAGCCATTCACGTGGTGTTAATTCAGCACAGGTTTGGCCCTTGCTAGGGCATGTGTTTGCCTGTGTCCTTGGGTTCTATTTTCCCCACTGATTTGCCTCCTCCTCCTCTCTCTCTTTCATTATTATTCTCTTTTGATCTAACCCTTTTCATCTATGTTTGTGCAGCTCTTTATAATTTGTGCCTACAAGGTGTTTGGTGAAAAGGCAATATGGTTGTACAGAAGGATTAATCCATGTAATATTCTACTCAATAATTTACTTTTTCTAAAAGATGTAAGGTTGTACAGTAGGATTAATCCATGTAATGTATTCTCGTCAATAGTTAACTTTTTATGAAATTTAGCTACAGCAAACAATGGCTTACATGTATATTGTATCCCCCTATCAATTATGTGACTAGCAAAGTAGCAATGCCTCACTAGCCAATGATAGTTACGTGCCCAAATAAACCTATTCAACAAATGAAGTTCTCATTTAGTCATTTGAGCTCCTTATTTCCATCTTGATTTTTACGTTCTCATATTTCCATCTTGCTCACATCATTTCTCATGTTGATATTCAGGCCTAACATCTCACAATGTAGCTTGTTTATTCTATTTGATTTATAATTATAGAAATATTGTATCTTAATTTTTGCCAAACCTATGGGTAAAAGACAAAATTTGTGACAATGCTCGTTGGACTATAAAGCAAATGTCTCAGGTCCACAATTCTCTCTTTATAACGATAAAGACCAAAGAGAAATTTACATGCCTTACTATTTTTCAATTGTAGGTGCCACTACACTGCTGTTGCTGATGGATTAGTGCAACATATACTTCCAAGTTTCAGTTTCCTCCTCAAATATTTTAACTTTAGCAATGGATGCTGCCATTGGTTTGGCTTCTGAAGTACACATTCTCTGATTACTTCACGAGGTGAGCGATTTGGTCATGTCATACTAATTTCTAGAGTATACCTTGTCTATAACTCTATATAGTTGGTCAACAGTGCATTACCAATATATTAGGCATGCCTCGGGGTCAACAAGACATCACCCTCATGCCATGTCCGTACTGCCCACAGGTATGTGGTTACATATATTCCAAGATTTCTTTGGATATGAGTTGGTGGCGGTGTTACTGATTTTAACATGATTAGGGGCCGACATGCCTGGTGCTATATTCTTTTCCCCATTCTCTGCGAGGATGACTGGATATCATTGTAGTGTATTTTGGAAGCTGCAAGATATATTTTGGTTACATATATTCCAAGATTTCTTTGGATATGTATGCTCAAATGCACAAATCTAAGGCTTCCATTATTTCACAAAATAATCTTGAACTGTTTTTAAAATGATGATATTTATCAGGCTATGCAGGTTATCAGATCAATTCTATATTATGACTTCTCAGGCTTGAACCATGCCCAAAGAGCTTACTAAGAATTAGATAAATCACACAATGCACATGCCTACATTCTGTTTATTCACAACTATATTGTTTCATTCTCCAGATAATGTTGTACCACAGTTATTTTATTGCTTTCTCCACCTGAATGGTATGCTCCCTCTACTTTCCAAATAAGTATGATTGAGTAAAATGTTTTATATGTATGGTTAGTTCATTGAAAAAAGAAGAGTATGATATTATGAAAGAATCTACCTGGAAGAAGTTCTAAATTAGGTAGTTATTTGTCTCATATAGTCTGCTTATTTCCAACTTGATTTTTTTCAGGTGTCGATTCTTCAGTTAACTGCACATTCTCGAGGATATCCAATTCATCTCTTATTTCAACTCCTGAAAGGTTGGTTGTCAATTTATGGACCCACTGTGATCTTTATCAATGTATGGGTTTCTGACTTTCTATAGCTCATGCTACTTGATTTATGGCCCCTTGATGCCATAGATCTATTTGTTCATGCATATCTTGGTATTCTTTTGCTTTCATTCATACTTCATTTTTTGTAAAACAATAATCCATTTACGTGTTCTTATATTGTGGTTTTTCTGTAAGTTTGCTGGCTTTTGTTCATGGTCTTGCTATTTGAGGTGTTAGAGTGAATACATGCTCATACATCATGCTTAGCATATCTGCAGTATGGTCCTATATTAATCTGTATCTAAAAGTTTATGGTTCCTATTTCGAATGGACTAACCCCTTTTGCTATTTTGACTGCAGTCATTCCAGGTGCAGGCTGACTAATTCCATGTTTTGAAAAATGTCTGCACCCGCAGCTGGTATTGATGGAGGACAGTGGAGAAAATAAAATATAATTAAACTGTAGTACTGGCTTCTACACACTTCTATATTGTTCTACAGAAAATGATCCTTTAGGCATATGTATTATAGGGGTTTCTAGAGTGTTCTAGGTATGAGTTGTAACTTATCTCTTTCCTAGCTTTAGTAGTGTTCCCTAGAATGTTCTAGTCGTGAGTATTGCTAACTTGTGAGGGTTCATGCAGCCTATAAATAGAGGTCCAGCCTCCACATATGTACCCAGACTATGTACCATCTACCTATCAATAAAGAGAACTTTCTGTTCTTGTTTTAAGATCTTGGATTAGATCTTGTGTTGAGAGTTTGGATTGAACTCTTGACAGCCCCGCCCCTAGAGCGATATCTAGGTTACGCCCCTAGAGCGATATCTAGCGCAGCACGTTGAAGCGGTTCCTTCAACATTTGTGTTGTCCACATTGTAGCAACACGGTGGAGTTGTTCCTCCACAACCTTGTGCTGCTTCAGGTGGTATCAGAGCCCTGCTGATCCGTTCGAGTTGTTGGTTCCCTTATTGAGAGAGAGATGCAACAAGCAATGGAGGAGTTGAGAAAGAGAATGGATGCTGCAGAACAACAAATCCAAGAGTTGCGTGAAGATCTTAACCGGAGATTTGATCAGCTAGTTGAGATGATCAGAAAGGGTGTTCCTCCTACTGCCAATGATGAAGAATCATCAAAGGATGGAGAAAATGCTCAGCGGAGAAGAAAGGGAGGTCATCTTGGAGCAAAAACACCCCAACCACATGTTGTTCAGCGTACCTCAAGAAGGTCAACTTATGATGAAATTTCTGAAGATGAAGAAAATGATGAGGACCTTGAAGAACCTGACCTCTATGCCCATCCAAGAGTACCCAACACTACGTATGCGAGGGATACATACAAGGTGAAAGCTGAGATCCCTACTTTCAATGGAAATGTTGATATTGAAGGGTGCCTTGATTGGTTGTACGAGGTGGAGACTTTCTTTGAGGTCATGAATATTCCAGAAGACCGTAGAGTCTCTTTGGTCGCATACAAGCTGAAAGGAGGCGCTGGTGCATGGTGGCATCGCCTTCAAGAAGACCGCAGACTCAGAGGAGAGCCTCGTGTGCGATCTTGGCGGCAAATGAAGAATCTTTTAAAGGGGAGATTTTTGCCTGCAGATTATGATCAGATCCTATTTATTCAGTTTCAGAATTGTGCTCAAAGAAATATGTCTGTTTCAGAATATACAGAGGAGTTTCTAAGGCTACAAGTGAGGTGCAACCTTGCTGAAACAGAAGATCAACAAGTTGCAAGGTACATCAATGGTCTCAGTGATGTTATCCAGGATCGTTTAATGATGCAGCAAATTTGGTCCCTTGATCAAGCACAAGCTCTAGCCTTAAAGGCCGAGAGGTTGGTAAAAACAAGAAAGGCAAGTAAGGCCCCATATTCTCATACTGAGACCTCACCTAAGAGTAACTCCCATAAAGCGGAAGCAAAGACCACTCAACCCAAGGAAAAACAACCTGCCCCAAAACAAGTTGGTGGTAAGGGCAAGACTAAGCCTGTGATAAAGTGTTATAAATGCGGTGAAGAGGGACATGTATCTAGCAACTGCCCATTGAGGAAATTTGTCAACACCACAATCCATGATGGTGAAGATGATGAAGAATATGAATCTGAAGATGTAGAAGGACAAGATATTTGTGAAGAAGAGGGAGAAGAGGTGGTATGTGTGATTCAACGCCTCTTGTGCTCAACACCGCAGCCCGACAACACACAAAGGAAGAAAATATTTGAGAGCAAATGCACGGTGAATGGCAAGGTATGCAAATTAGTAATTGATAGTTGCAGTTGCGAGAATCTTATCTCCCAAAATTTGGTGAACCATTTAAAACTTGAGACTCATGACCACCCAAATCCATACACTATTGGATGGATCAAGAAAGGGGTGAATATGAGGGTCACCAAACAATGCAACCTGCCACTCTCTTTGGGCAAGTACTACCGCTCAAATGTATTATGTGATGTGGTTGATATGGATGCCAGCCATGTTCTTCTTGGGAGACCTTGGCAGTTTGATGTGGATACCACACATAGAGGGAAAGAAAATTCATACTCCTTCACTTGGAACAAGCGAAAGATCATCATTCTACCCAACCAATCAGATCGTAATAGCTCTAAAGAGGAGGAGAAAAGTATGTTAACTATTTCTCACACCTCTAATGAGTTTATGGGAGACTTGAAGGAGGCAAATTTGTGTGCTGCACTTGTTGTGAAAGGAGAAGTGCAACCGGAGGTTGAAATCCCAGCAAAGGTACATGACCTACTAGCTGAATTTCAGAGCATACTTGGAGAGCCACAAGGCCTACCACCAATGAGAGAAATTCAACATCGAATTGACTTCATTCCGGGAGCAAGTCTTCCTAATCTGCCACACTACCGAATGAGCCCAAAAGAGCATGATATACTCAAGGAAAAGGTGGAGGAGTTGCTGCATAAAGGGCACATTCGAGAGAGTATTAGTCCATGCGCCGTACCAGCCTTGATCACACCAAAGAAAGATGGATCTATGCGCATGTGTACGGATAGTAGAGCTATCAACAAGATCACCATAAGGTACAGATTTCCTATTCCCCGCTTGGATGATATGCTAGATCAGCTTAGTGGTGCAAGAGTGTTCACAAAGCTCGATTTAAAGAGCGGATATCATCAAATTCGCATTAGACCCGGGGACGAATGGAAAACAGCTTTTAAGACAAAGGAAGGGTTGTTTGAGTGGATGGTGATGCCCTTTGGACTCTCTAATGCACCAAGTACCTTTATGCACTTGATGAACCAGGTACTTCGACCCTTCTTATCCCACTTTGTTGTGGTTTATTTTGATGACATCCTGATATATAGCAAGGATGAAGATGAACACTTGCATCACATCCGTAAGGTACTATGTGTACTAAAGGAGAACGAACTCTATGTCAACCTGAAGAAGTGTGTTTTCCTTCAAACAAAACTTATTTTCTTGGGCTTTGTCATAACAAGTGAGGGCATTCATGTTGATGACTCTAAGGTTAGAGCAATCAGAGAATGGCCAACTCCAAAGACTATTTCCGAGGTGAGAAGTTTCCATGGTCTTGCAACTTTCTATAGGGGGTTTGTGAAAAATTTCAGTACCATCATGGCACCAATTACTGAATGCCTAAAGAAAGGAAAGTTCCAATGGAACGAATCTGCTGAAACTAGTTTCAAGGAGATAAAGGAAAAACTCTCACAAGCTCCCGTCTTAGTACTACCCGATTTCACTAAAACTTTTGAGCTAGAGTGCAATGCAAGCGGAGTAGGCATTGGGGCTGTTCTATCTCAAGAACGAAAACCCATTACATTCTTTAGTGAGAAGCTAAGCGAAGCAAGGCAGAAGTGGAGTACCTATCAGCAAGAATTGTATGTTGTTTTCCGGGCTTTAAAGACCTGGGAAGTCTATTTGCTGCCTAAGGAGTTCATTGTTTACAGTGATCATCAATCCTTGAAGCATTTTAGAAATCAAACGCATGTGGACTGCATGCTAGCAAGGTTGGCAGCATATTTGGAGAGGTTTAACTACCTTATTGTGCATAAATCTGGAACAACCAACAGAGTCGCCGATGCTTTGAGTCGTCGTGCATGCCTCTTGACTTCTTTCGAGGCTGAGCTTCCGGGCATGGATCAAATAAAAGAGTTGTATGAAGAGGACGAAGACTTTGGCCATGTTTGGGTAAAGCACCTAAGAGACCAACCACTAGGCGACGGCTATTTAGTGCAAGATGGTTATCTCTTCAAGGGTGATCGATTATGCATCCCAAGAAGTTCTCTACGTGACAAGTTGATTAGAGAGCTCCATTCAAGTGATCTTAGTGGCCATGTGGGACGTGACAAGACTATCGCTAATCTAGAGGATCGTTACTATTGGCCACAATTGAAGAGAGATGCTGGAAAGTTTGTTCAGCGATGCCCAATATGTCAAACATACAAAGGCCAGGTCCAAAACTCAGGGTTATACATGCCTTTGCCTATTCCCGAGGCTCCATGGGAGGATATCTCTATGGACTTCGTCTTGGGTTTGCCAAGAACAAGGCGCGGGAATGATGCTGTGTTTGTGGTGGTGGATAGATTCTCCAAAATGGCTCATTTCATCCCATGCCGCAAGACAACAGATGCTCGTCATGTTGCAAATTTGTTCTTCCGAGAAGTGGTCAGACTTCATAGGGTTCCACGGTCCATTGTTTCAGACCGTGATAGCAAGTTCCTTGCTGCATTTTGGGTGACTTTGTGGAAGCAATTCAACACCAAGTTAAAATTTTCTACTACAGCTCATCCACAAACAGATGGCCAAACAGAAGTGGTGAACAAGTCTTTGGGTAATCTGATCCGTTGCATTTGTGGCGATAAAAAGGGACAATGGGATTTAGCTTTATGTCTTGCTGAATTCTCCTACAACAACTCCAACCATAGATCAACAGGAAGGAGTCCTTTCTCTATTGTCTACACTAAAGTTCCAACACATGTGGTGGATCTGCTGAAGCTACCATCAAAGGGAAGCTCAAAGGCAGCATTGTCCTTTGCTGAGAACTACACAAAACTATTTGAAGAAATTCGCAGTGTCTTGGAGGCACAAAATCAGAAGTATAAACAATTGGCTGATTGCAAACGGAGGCTAAAATCATTCCAAGTTGGTGATAAAGTGATGGTATACCTCCGAAAAGAAAGACTTCCTTTAGGCGTTAAAGGAAAGCTTAGGCAACGGAAATATGGACCCTTCTCTATCCTAAGGAAGATAAATGATAACGCTTATGTGATAGAACTTCCAGCAGAGATGGGAATATCTAACGC
Source organism: Lolium multiflorum (assembly GCA_030979885.1). Lineage (NCBI taxonomy): Eukaryota > Viridiplantae > Streptophyta > Magnoliopsida > Poales > Poaceae > Lolium > Lolium multiflorum. Next base: position 294,485,867 of record CM061749.1, on the reverse strand, counting down.
ATTCAATGTGGCAGACTTGACTCTTTATCACCCAGAACAAGCACTTTATGAGGATAACTCGAGGTCGAGTTCTAAACAACCAGGGGAGAATGATGGAGGACAGTGGAGAAAATAAAATATAATTAAACTGTAGTACTGGCTTCTACACACTTCTATATTGTTCTACAGAAAATGATCCTTTAGGCATATGTATTATAGGGGTTTCTAGAGTGTTCTAGGTATGAGTTGTAACTTATCTCTTTCCTAGCTTTAGTAGTGTTTCCTAGAATGTTCTAGTAGTGAGTAGAGCTAACTTGTGAGGGTTCATGCAGCCTATAAATAGAGGTCCAGCCTCCACATATGTACCCAGACTATGTACCATCTACCTATCAATAAAGAGAACTTTCTGTTCTTGTTTTAAGATCTTCGATTAGATCTTGTGTTGAGAGTTTGGATTGAACTCTTGACAGCCCCGCCCCTAGAGCGATATCTAGGTTACGCCCCTAGAGCGATATCTAGCGCAGCACGTTGAAGCGGTTCCTTCAACATTTGTGATGTCCACATTGTAGCAACAGGGTGGAGTTGTTCCTCCACAACCTTGTGCTGCTTCAGGTATTGCCAGCTCCAACAACGTCTTCATACTGTTGTTAGTCCGGGAGTGAGACCTGGAAGCATCATGCAGACTGCAAGGAGATCCCACCCTCATGTCAAGCCCATGTTGAGAAACCCGACATGTTCCTCGTGGATGGCATGTCCCATGTCGAGGTGGCGGCTCATGGGATAAGAGGCGGGAGCGACAAGGCTTGCATAAATGCGTCCCACGGAGCTCGGAGCGTAGCTCCATCTGTCCATCCGCAGGTAAACATATCCTTCATGCTCCCCTCTTTATTTGCTACCTAAACTCCTCACTCGACCTAGAATCTCTAATCTATATCTCTGTCCCTATGTATATGTCTCCACTGGATCCAATGGATTTTGTTAGGTGTTGGGTCTGTTGTGTTCATTCAAATAAGGTGGTGAAATTGGGAAGGTCTACTTTGATAGGATGGTATCATTGTTATTTTGGTCAGCATTTTTCGTGAATTAATCCCAATAGATAGATTGTAGCTCCACTTCTGTACACCAAAACTGCAGCTCTTTATTAGATTGGGAACCTACAAATTTTTAGACTTATCATTTGTTTCTCTGGTTACAAATCCTATTTCTACACATGCAGGGATGAGAATCAGGATGAGCCCCTTGCTTTAGATTGCTTGGTCATGTTTTTTCAAGTGTCTCGTGTTTTCTGCTCCAACTTGGTCTTTCTAGATATTCTGTTTGGTGCCCTTGGTACATCTCTACTGTTTAATTTTCATGTTTGATGTATTCTCCTTGCAGGTGCTATCCTTGGCGTTGGCTCGAACTTGCCAGAGAGGCTCAGAAGATTTACTGAGATAGGCATGACCCATTTACATTTATTCTTCTACTTTGATTTTGGTGTATGCTCTGTGGTTGAGTATGGTGGCGGTGTCGCCGACTGCCTGTATTATTTTCTATAAATAAAATGACCCAGTTGAAATGCATAATATAAGCACACATAGTACAATAAAGTACTGCATGAAACTATTGATCTCACTACGTAGTTTTCCAGTTTTGATCTCTCATGTGTATGACTAAGTGACATCTTTGTACTTGCTTGGCTTATTATTTCTTCAGCGCAAACTAATTGGTTGATGTATTCAGTTTGCATTTGTTCAGAGGTATAGGCATGGGAGACGCCAGAGCGACTGATGGTGTGGGGGCTCGCCGGAAACAACCAGCATCTCCATAGTCTTGGCGTGGCCGGCGTCAAACACCGCACTGACCAGCACACTATGCTGGACTGGCTCAGGATTACAAGATAGCTAGATGGGTGTGAATTTTGAACCATTGTGTGGGTTTTTGATCTTATTCATGCACATTTTATTGTCGAGCTGACACTCCTTGAATTAACTTTTTCAGTAATGAGCTACATGGTACTATCTCTATTGTTCGTTTTATCATGTTATCTTCTATCTAACCTACCCTGATATCTCCTGTGCAAAGTAGGAAGATATAAAAACATGTTAGGAATAGTATGTGCAAGCATATGTATTCGTGTACACTTCTGTCTGTTCTGCATTACCGGCATGTTCTTGGATGTCAATGTTATTTCTTCAAGAATCCCACACATGTCACTAATTCTAACATTTCCATCTGTGTATTAAAAGTTTAAAACATGTGTGTAGACTATAAGT